>APFE030023668.1:0-10155 GCA_000404065.3 Pinus taeda | reverse complement strand
TTACTTTTATATAAAAAATAAATTCATAATTTTGTTTTCATTATATATATATGTAATATAAATGATTATTACTTTTATGTAAAACAGAAACTGATCATTTTTGTTTTCATTATTTATATATGCAATGTAAATGATTATTATTTTTATATAAGAAAGAAATTGATGATTTTCGATATATTTTGTTAAAAATATATATATTTCTCTCTAATATTTATGTTGTATTGCACACAAATCTACTTACAGGAACGACCTCACCTTCTATTCTTGGGAAAAGTGTTTTTCCCAAAGTAAATATTGATGTAGTTATATACTATTCTTTTCTCAAATATTCTACGAGAATTATGCACGCAATTATTGATAAAGTTATTTTTATGGAAGGGGTTCAAAATACTCCTTCCAAGTGCTCAAGGGGGATGGGGCACCATTCTTCTTTGACTAGTGTAGTATTTCTTGTTTGTATTGGCCATATTTCTTTAAACTCATATGCATCACAAGACATTTTTTAACACACATTTACTCTACAACATTTATATTTGAAGCATGTTATCTTACAATTCAATGATCATCCATTCATATTATAACACTTTTCCCAATTGTATTTAACCCAAAACACAGTTACATTGGAAAAGGTTTAATTTTTTTTTTTTACAAAATTACAAATTATACAATCTTCCACAATGCATTGAAAGGCGCCAAGTATCTCTCTAATTAACAAGCCCTTCATATTCGAATCTTTCTTATTTTTTTTTTGCCCTTTTCTATTTCATTGGTTTTTAAAGCTTTTTATATTGTATTATTTTATATATTTATATAATTAGATAAGAGTATATACATATAATTTAGCTTCTTATATATACTTGGTTAAATAGTACGATACAAATTTACTTATTCGAATTTCTATATATATTTTTCTGATTTTGAAAATTTTTAGTTGAATTGCATGAGTGGTTTTGACCGTGTGCTTAGTTGAATTGTGTGTTTGCTCGTTAGAATTGCTTATATATTAATAGTTGTATGAATGCTTATTTATCAATATATGTATGTAATTTGAAATTGTTATCATGTGTCTGTTGTTTTTAATTATGAATTTCAATGTGTATGTACAATGTAGATTTTAATTTGTATATTATGAGTTTACTTTTGTTTAAAGTTGCATAAGCATATTTTAGTGTTTTCCTTTATTGACGTGAAATTGTATGTTGTGTATTTAGTTGAGTTTGTATATTGTATGTTTCTTTATTTCAACTTGTACTTTGCATGTTTCTTTATTTGAAATTGAATATATATATATATATATGTGTGTGTGTGTGTGTGTGTGTGTGTGTGTGTGTATTATATGTGACTTGAAATTGTAATAGTATGTTTGTTGTATTGAATTGTTATTGTAATTAATTTTAGAACGCAAATAGTGCACAAGTTTTACTTTGTATATTGTGTGTTAGCTTATTTAATGTTGTGATGGCATGTTTGAATGTCTCTCTTTGAATTGACTTGACATTGACATTGTATGATGCGTATTTCCTTATTTGGAATTGTATATTATGTGTTTTTGTATTTGAATTCGTATTTGGTGTTTGATATTTAAAAATTTAAAATTGTATTTAAATTTGTATTCTAGGCATTGTCTGAAATTTCATATACATGAGAGAACATGTTTTTTCAAAGTTTTGTATGTGTAGGTGGTTTTGTCAATGTTTGTGAATGTATGTGTTTAAATTTTATATTCCACTGCATGTATATACTTGGTAAAATAGTAGGATAAATATTTACTTATTCGAGTTTCTATATATATATTTTCAGATTTTGAAAATGTTTATGTATTTATGTTAATATTTTGAATTCAAATTGTGTACCATATTTGTTTATTCATTTTAAATTGTGAAATCGTGTGTTTAGTTGAATTGCATGTATATGTGAGTGGTTTTGACCGTGTGTTTTGTTGAATTGTGTATTTACTTGTTTGAATTGCTTATATATGAATAGTTGTATGAATGTTTATTTATGAATATATGTATGTAATTTGAAATTGTAATCAAGTGTTTGTTGTTTTTAATTATGAATTTCAATGTGTATGTATAATGTAGATTTTAATTTGTATATTATGAGTTTACTTTTGTTTAAAGCTGCATAAGCATATTTTAATGTATATGCATATTTTAATGTTTTCCTTTATTGACGTGAAATTGTATGTTGTGTGTTTAGTTGAGTTTGTATATTTTATGTTTCTTTATTTCAACTTGTACTTTGTATGTTTCTTTATTTGAAATTGATTAAGTATGTTTACTAAGTATTAAAATTGAAATTTATTAAGTATGTTTAATTATAATGAGATTTCTATTTTTTATTTCTCTTCTTTAATTTTATTTGGTTAAAATATATTTCAATCATTTTGAGAATGTATAAATTTAATTAAAAATCACCATATAAATACTAATCTTATTTAATAATTTTATTTTATTTTTGAATTAAATTTTCAACATTATTATTATTATTCTTATTATTTATTTATTTTTCTTCGTATTTGTCATTTTCCATCTAAAGATTAGTAAGTTAATTTGAAAATTTGCAACAAAACATAAATATTTTGATAATATAACGTTTTAACATAAAAAAAAACATAATTAGTAACTATTTTTAATAAATATTACTACCATAGCAATAATAATGGGATTAATGCAAAATTTTATCATAATTTATTTTCATTAATGTTAACAAATTAATATGTTTTTAAAAAATATCCATTAACATCATTAATCATTTAAAATATTAAATCAATATAATAACTATAGTTAATAAATATTTCTACCACACCAATAATAATTTGATTGATGCAAAATTTTATAACAATTTATTTTCATTAATGTTAATAAATTAATATGTTTTTAAAAAACATCCATTAACATCATTAATCGTTTAACATATTAAATCAATATAATTAAATCATATCCGCATGTTGATAAGTAAAAGATCCCATATAAAAGTTTTTGCGGCATATAAGTTTACACATTCACGTGGTTGACCTTGTTAGTAGAGATTATAATCTTGAAGCAAAGAGGAGTTTTTTTAATTGCTAATGAAAATTAGCATAACACATATTTAAAAATAAACATATTTTGACATTTTAAAATAGAATATTTCAAGCAAATGAACATGAATCAATCACTATATTATTCTATAAGAAAATATTAACTCAATGAAACATTTTCATGAATAAATTGATGTATTAATGTTAAGTCTCCTTGTTTGTTTGGGAAAATCCCATAGGTTGAGTTAAGGAAATATGGAAAATCTTATTTAACCAATAGGAGAACCTTTAGGGAACCTATTAGATCCATGCATATGCCTGTATCTAAACTACTCAACTTGTTGTAAGTCTTCTTATGTGTTAGCACTTGTCGAGTCTAGTAGAGAAGGGAAAGGGGTAAAATATTAAGCGAGCAAATCAATATCAAAGGTCCTAAAAAAACTTCTTTTAAGGGGAAACATATTCTTCTCTCAATAAGTGAGGATCCCTCATCTGGTCATTGAAAAAATAAGTGCCAATGCACAATCTATTAAGCTTCTAGTGTAGGGAGGTGAAGCTAGTGACTTCACCATGGTATTATCTAGGCTTGCTGGTAGCGAAGAAACTTTTGTTCTCTTGAAGTGAATTCATCAGGGTAGTATCTAGGCCTGCTGGCAGCAGAGCAACATAAAACATGAAAAATCATCTTATGAAAATCATAATTTGTCGTGCACATTACCCTTCCTTATATTGAAATAATTGTGATATGGTGTATGTTTTATCTATCTTCCAACCAAGCTAAGAAAATTGAGATGCTATGTGTCAAACTGGGTCGAAGAGGGGAGGTTTGTGGTTTAGAGTTTAGAATTTAGGGTTTGTGGTTTAGGGTTTAGAATTTAGGGTTGAGGATTTAGGGTTTGTGGTTTAGGGTTTAGGGTTAAGCATTTGCAGTTTAAGCTTTAGGGACTATGCTTTAGGGTTTAGGGTTTATAACACTTTATAAAATGCTTAGGGCTTATGGTCTTCCCTTATTATAGATATTGGTAAAATTCTTAGTGTTTATGGCTTAGGGATTAAGGTTTGGGGTTTAGGGTTTAGGATTTAGGGTTTATAGCATTTTAGTAAATTCTTTTAATAGGAACTTAAATAAAAGTTACAAATAGTTTTTAAAATGTTATAAAATTCTTAGGCTTTAGAGTTTAAGGTTTAGGTTTTATAGCAATTTAGTAAATGTTTTTAACATACATTTAAATAAAGTTACAAAACTCTCTTTAAAATGTTATAAATTAATAAGGGTTTAGGTTTTAGGGTTTAGGTTTAACGGATTAAGGTTTAAAATTTATAACACTTCAGTAAATTCTATTAATAAACATGTAAAAAAAATTACATAGGGTTTAGGTTTTAGGGTATAAGGTATAGGGTTTAGGGTTTAGGGTTTAGGATTTAGGGTTTAAGGTTTAGGATGGGACCCAGCCCACAATCCAACATATAACTTGACACAAGTTTGTCCATCGCTATTGATGAATTCGGATTTTGTTGATGATTTGGCTTTTGATTAATGTTATGATCAATGGATATTTATGTTGGTGGTTGCAATAATTTAATAAGGATCATAAATATGAAACTGACCTATCCTCCTGCCTCGGTCCTCATTTCCTGCATGATGATTATGCAAAACCCTTTGCCATTTTGGTCATTTTCAACATTTCTTTCTGCTATGAGAGCTCTGCAAGGGTTTCTTTGGAGATGCTCTGTTTTGGTTTTGTTTACGAATGAGTGTGGTCCGTGAGCTTGCATGTGTTGTTGGCAGCTGCATTCCTTGCTGTATGGTCCTGTTATGCATTCTGGAGGTTAGTTTGCTCGTTTTCCTCTGCACAATGAGTTATTTCATCTGCTCGTACCTGGAATCAATTTCTGGTTTGGTTTGTCGGACTTTCAACCGTTCCCTTCTGTTGTTGGTTATTTTTGTTACTGCTTTGCTGCTAAAATCATTTTACTATTGTTCCCATGTGCATAGGTTATAGGCACAATGGTTCACTTGGCTATGTCTTTCAGGTATTTTTGTCTTTCCTTGATTTATCTCTACCTTCTCCTAGTTTAAAAACTAACGGTGTCTCCTCCTTTTGTCTCAGGTCATTTCCTGTGTTCTGTGGCTCTATAGGATGAGGGTTCTTGTTCAATCACACTCCCAGGTGAGATTATGTTCTTCCCTTACTTGTATTGTGTCTCTGCTCATTCATGTTATGCGTGTTGTGCTTGACACTCGCTTGATCTGCTTTCACAAGTCAAGAATTTGACCTCGGGCGTGGATGGTTTCAATGCCTCGGTTTGTAAGCCCTTCGACGCCTTTCTGGTAGGCTCTGTCAGCACAGTTTCATTGAATTGTAGTTAGGGTTTGTAGTTTTCTAGTGGCCACGCCTCGACATTCATTTGCTATATCTTGTTTGAGTCATTACACAACCTGGGCACATCTCTGTTTACAATTCTGGTTTGTAATTTGTGTGGGTTGAACTTATTGGTTAGGCTCGAGGGTTTCACGATGACAAACCCTTGACTAGGGTCTGCCCTGTCTCGCAGTCACTGTTTATTCTATTTGTTTTGACAATGTAATGCTGGACTCTTATATAATAACAATTATATGTTTTCTTTATCTCTATTCCATTTGGAAAAGAAAAAGAAATGGTATATAGCAGGTTGTAATGAATTACCTATGTTTGGGTTGTCCAATCGATACTCGGATTCGTTTTTCTTCATTCAATTGTTTCGCTGTGTGGACATTCTCCTGGCCGTGAGATTGTTTACTTGTTTGTCTATTCTGGTCTTGCGAACATGCATGCAATTGATAGTGCTTTGTTTCTTAAGGGAGGAAAAACATAAATTTGTAGGCCTGCACTTTGTTATTTCTAAATCCGTTAAACAATAGAGAAAATATAGCTGCACAGTATGTAGACAATAGTATAGATGGATGAAAGATAAATGTGTGCTCTGTCTCTTTTTATTATTTGTATCCGAAAATGCTGAACCTTTTCAATGATTTTCATTGTTACAGTTATATGCTTTGTCTACAGTTAATGGAACTATGTTGTTACTTTTAGTTGTAGACCTTATAGTTACATAACTATTAATTATTTGGTTTTGCCTATACGGCAAGATTCTACGTTAGACACATTTGTATTTTTCGTTTTAGAATGACAAGACAATTATTAATTTGTTGTTAATTAAAGACAACAAATAAATGACCCTAACCGACCAAACTACCCTTGATTAATACTGAAATTTAAAAATAAGACAAAATCCTACACCCTACTTTGACAAACTGAACATGAAGAAAACCAATATGCTAATTCGACATTCCAACCTAGCAGAGACCAACACCTGGTCATGGTGCCTTAGCTGGATGCTCTCGCATCAGGCTCCCGGGACAAAAAGAAATCATGACTCTAGTCCATGAGCTTCTCGACTAAAGAACCTGTCTACTCAATTTGTCTGGCATCAAGCCACGAACTGTCCTCAATAGGACAGGTCTTCCACTTGACCAGGTATTGTTGATACTTCTTCTGCTGAGTTCGTTTGGCCACCTGAGTGTCAAGGATGCTCTCGATCTCGGGAGGCTGAAAGTAGGGCATCTATCTCAGCCAATTAAGTTTGTGAAAAAATAAGCATAATAGTTGAATTGGGCTTGACACACCAACATTAAGGCCCCAAGTGATCTACAAAATATATGCCTTTATCATATTATCTAATGGGAGAATTATGAGTACTCATCAATATCGTTTATTAAAATCTGAGAAATATACCATTAAGTTTGTGAAAGAATAAGCATAATAGCTAAAATGTGCTTGACACACCAACATTAAGGCCGCAAGTGATGTACAAAATCTATGCCATTATGATATTATCTAATGGGAGAATTATCAGTATTCATCAATATCATTGCCATAGAGTAACTCCCATAAAATGCTCTTTCGATCAATGTCAATAGTCAAAATATCATCTACATAATACTCAACATTTTTTATATTCCCTTGCAATGGAATTTAATTTGAAGGAGCTACACTTGATTCACCCCTACCTTGACTGCGTTATGCCACTTTAAGTATATATAGGTTATAGTTAATGTGCTAAGTATTAAAGTTGATGTGTGTTGTGACTTTTTAGGAGTCACAATGTCTTTATCGTGACACTGTACTAGGGGAATAATTTCTAGAATTCATTGTGTTAAAGATAATCGTGCACCATGGTTTACCTAATTTTAGGGTTTGTATGTTAAGAATTAAAATGTAATCATTGCCATTTTCTGTTAATGGCAATAGTTGTTAGAGGTGGCATTGTGGAATATTTGGTTTACCTTATTTAGAGATTGTATGTTAAGGATTATAAAGTAATCAATATCATTTTCTCTTAATGCTAATAGTGGTTAGAGGTGGAATTGTGGAAGAGTTTGTAATTCTCTAAGATTACTCGTGGTGATTGTAAAATAGGGGTTATATGCGTTATGGGACATCTTAGTTTCTTTGGCATTCATAATGCCTTTTGGTTAAGGGACACATATTGTATTAAAAAATTAGTGGATGTTAATATATAGCGCAATAAATATGAATATCTAATACTAACTTTATTATAATTAGAGAATTCAAAAATATATATATATATATTAATATATTTATTTTAAAATGAAAATATTATTGGGAAGCTCAGTGGATGCTTCCATATTATTTCCCTCATTGTTGTAATCATACAACTAATGGACCTTACAAAAATAAGCCCTCAAAGATTTAGTAACTAGGGCTAAGGTTTTGCAACACTCTCAAAAATATTGAAAAAATTAAGTTATCCATAAATTTCAGATAAATAATTTATTTGTATAATGTATCATTCGTTAACTTTGTGCATTTTCATGCAAGCAATTCACATTTTTTTTTTTAATTTCATCAATAACTTTCTAAGGTTTCGTTAATAATTTTTGTAAGATTTTTTTGTTTTTAAATTTAACTGTTTTTTTATGATATTGGAGAATGGAGTTAGGGATCTGCTCTCTAAATTTAGCTGTTAACTTTTTGTTTTAATAATTTAATAAATTTAAGTAATACTTTTCAAATTCAACAATTGGAGTTTGCTTAAATGTGACAGAAATATTCAAGAATGCAAATTATTTTCTTGTTTCTAAATATAGTCATTATCGTTTTGCTTTTCTGAACTTTCAAGACTACAATTAGTATTTTCTAAATTTAACCATTAGAACTAATAGCTATTATGTTTTTACTTTTAACTTTCACAAATGTGATACAATTGCAGAATAAAAAATTAATTTTTAAACTAAAATATCCGCAACTATATTTAGAAAATTTTTATGGTTGGTATCTCATACAAAAATTTACAAAATATTCCAACAAACACATTATGTGAACATTACATAAGCTAGCCATAAATAATAAAAAGCGATTTGAAACATTATTTAGTATTTATTGCTTATCCTCCTTTCAAAACCGTGCGCACTGGTTCTCAATATTAGAAAAAACCAACGCGGTTTTTAAATTTGAAATATACCCCATCTTCTAAACAGACGAATTTATGGAGAGTAGTGGGTACCTGTAATTTGTTACGATCTCTGACAATAAAGCGGCATATTCCACTCGAACAATGGCTGCTGCGTTTGTTTCATGTCAAGTTCGTTATATTCTCTGACAAAAGCAATGTTTGTCAGCGTATTATACTCCGGTATTTACGGGCGCGTGTTAGAACATAACCATGAAGCGGCATATTCCACTCGAACAATGGCTGCTGCGTTTCTTTTATGTCAAGTTTATTAAATTCTCTGACAAAAGCACCATTTACCATCGTATTACACTCCGGTATTTACAGGCGCGTGTTCTAACCTAACCATGATGGTGAAATTTGTCATATTTTCATAACACTCGGCAACGTATAACGCTCGGCAGCCCGGCGAATATACTCGGCAGCCCGGCGAATATACTCGTCGAAGGAAGTAACCAAATTATTATCATTTTTCAGTATTTTTCTGCTCATCTATCTACATTTAGATTGGCAAGCCTGTGTGTTTAGATGTGTTGTTGGTTTCAGTTTTCTATATTCAGATTGGCAAGTCTGTGTGCTTAGATGTGTGGTCTGTTTCAGTGTGAGTCAGTGAGTAAGTCTGTTGTTTGAGTATGTCGATTTGTGTGTGACCGTCAAGCCGTGTTTATGTGTGTTCATTTATTGCTAACCTGTTCATGTCATTTTATGTTGCAGGAGGATGGCAATGTTGACCTTAATAATGAATTCACGAGACTTCAATATAATGCAAACCCTTCAACATCTTTTTCCAGACGAATTCGAGGTACAAGTATGTAATACCTCCCACTCCCATTCTCATTCAATAAATATTTTATGAATAATAATTTAGGGAAACATTTTTAATAATTCAACTACTTTGTAATTTAATTTAATATATCATATTTCCCCTAAACGCTTCACACCAGTATGTTTAATTAGTTTTTAAGTTTATGGTATGTTCAATTAAACTGTGATCCGCTCCTTTAACCGATACGCCTGCAATCTTTATGCACAAGAACTTAAAAAAAAGCGTGTCAGGCGTTTTTGTTATAGACGTTGTGGTAGAGTGTGATCCGCTTAACGTTTAACGGATTACATCTTTTTTGATATAAAGGAGCCGTGGCCTGGAATCTTTATGTCGTTTTGAAATAGATAATGATTGTGCTGTGCATATATATGGGTAAGTTCAAGCGAATAGATCGAAGTTTTTTTTTTTGACATATTCCTCTTTTATCTGTCACCTGTATTTGCTCTTCTGAAACTCCAGAGAAAACACTTCCTCTTCTATCTATCACCTGTGTTCAATCGTGTGGTCTATACTCACATACTCACCTTCCTCTTTCTGTTTCTCTTCCTTTTCACATCACAGCCTTTAGTTGTTTGGGAAAAGCTGATGGGTACTTGTAGTACCACCTCCATCTTCTTAAACTAACATTTAACTCCCTCTGCAATGCCTCCTTCCTCGTTCTTTTTATCAACGGCGGAAGTTGAGCCCTTGAGGAAACTGAGATCTCGTTTTAGTCGTATATATGTGCACACGCTAGTCACGGAGATCGACCGGCGCACGACCAGGAAATCAAAGTTTGCTTACGATATTG
>APFE030023666.1:63243-78052 GCA_000404065.3 Pinus taeda | reverse complement strand
AGATGAAGAAGTTATGGATTTTTTAAGAAAAGTTGTTGAAGATGTCGATGAAGTGCGGGAATGTGCAGAAATGAATGATAATGTTATATTAAAAAAAAAAAAACCGCCCCCTTTCCAAACTTAATCTAATTATCTCAACAAGAAGAAAGACTTGAACTCAAGACCTCTATTCTCATAAAGTAGCTTTGGACCAAGTGAGCTAGATTAAAAGGTTAGTAATTTTTGGAAAAGAAGAAGGGGTTGTTTTTTAGTCACTGAAGCTTTGGGGTGCGTGCTTACTTGAAAAATCTCTTTTTTGCCTACAAACAAAAAACACAAAGCCCGACACGGACATACAAAAAAAAAAACAAACCTTACGGCTTCAAGCTAGCTTTAGCCAGAAACTAAATATTTTCCTCAATGTTTCTAATTTTCCGAGATCACACTAAGGCGTGGCGGAAAAGAGCATACGCATGAGAAAAATCCTTCATTTCTGTTTCTGATTTTCCCAGATTGCATAGAGTCACGGTGCAAAGAGCATACACAGAAATGAAAGGTATAGATCTGGTAATAAAAAAACAAAGAGCTAAATAAACCGAAATAAACAGAGAGAAAATAACTAAAAATTGCAAATAAACATTGTATGCCTCCATATCTTAAAAATGACGTAGCTAGGGCTACCATAAACCTTTTCACGTCAAACAAAAGTGGTTCCTCACTAAAACAGATGCTCCTAACACAATAAAGCAGGCCTCTTGTCCCAAAAGCAGCCAATAACAGTAGATCTAGGAAACGAAAGTCGGATGCAGTTGTACCGGCTTCAGATTTGGATCATCAACGGATGTGGCCCTCAAATAGCTCTGATACCATGTAGGAATTTACAGGGTAAGTTCCTTAGACAGAACACCAAAGGACACCGCTCACAAACAAATCACAGATCAATACACCAGTATGGTTGACGTGATTAAAACCCTCAAAGAGGGAAACAGTCCACGACCTGAGCCAACGCGACCATTTTAGGCAATTTATTAATAAAAGAATGAAAATTTACATAATCTTCTCTCATGAATGGTTACCCTACAAATGACCCTCTATGCTCTTTAAATAGAGATCATGGACCAATCGGGTGTTAAGCCACAGATCAAGTGTCGGTAATACCGAGGAGAGAATGAACCGTCGGATCACTACATATCGTGACCGTCGAATTGTAAGTTATAAAAGTACATAGTAAAGAAACACACTTTACCTAACTCTACACTAGACCAAGTTATATTTAACTATTTCCTATGTGTCAGAATATCCTAACATTTTATTTCGCACTTTGAATTATGTTTTGATGGGCAGAGTTTGTACTATTACAACTCTAGTTTTAAAAGTAGAAGTTCAAGCATTGTAAAAGACTGTTGGAGACCAGAGCCAGAGAAATACATTTAATATATTGGTATTTTTAATACTATTGTTTTAAATACTAGTTTCATTTTATAATGGCAGGAATGTGTCATTTTATTCATATTTTTGCACTATTGTCGGTATGAGTTATTTGTCTCAATCCTATGTTATTATTTATCTCTGCTCTTATGTGTTGAATTCTGATTTCTGAGTAACTATTTACTCGGAAATCTATCTTTTAATGTCGATTTAGCAAATAATGATATGGTGAGAACTATTTCTTCATATTCTTGTTTAATTATTCGAGTTACTCATTTAACAACCAATATCATTTTGTGAACAATTAGATTAGACAGATCGAGGTATATTGTTGGATTCAGAAGATTGAGCAAGATGGGGCCAAGATCCAATTAGCATCTCTTTGGCTCAGTGGCACCACTCTCATCTAGTGGGAGCGCAAGTTGCATAAAGGTAGAAAAATCTTAGGTAATCTCCTTTCTTCTTGGTCCAATTTTGTTTCTACATTAAAAGATCAATTCTATCATTTGGTTTATCGACAAAAGGATTTAATGGAATGACAATATGAGACAAGGAAAGGGTTAAAATGTGTAAAGCTTCATAGAAGAGTTTAGAAAACAGGCTTTAAATTTGGGCATTTCACTTGATTCACTAGAAACTATAACAAATTATATTGGTGCTTTACATAGTTACATCATGCATTCTTTGTTGTTATTTGAGCCTATTACTATTGATGTGACTAGTGTGAAGGCCATTCATCTTGAAAGCAGGGGCAAGAATGAAAAATAAGATCAACCCAAGAAATCATATTTCAAACCTCATAATGGAAAGTTCGAAGGAAAAGGCAAGGGAAAGGACAATAAGGAAACTACAACCAAGAAAAAAGAAAGAGCAAAGCCATCCTGCACACATTGCAAGAAGGAAGGCCATGCTTATGAACACTATTAGAAGTTGCATCCAAAGTTGAACCCAAAGAGATTTGGTGGAAGGGCAAGCAAAAGACAGTGGAAACCATGCAACAATACCTTAGATTTGACTCCGGTGATGAGGCATAGATCACAAAAGTGGGCATACAAGGTAACGTTTCTCTTCATGCTAATTAAAACTCTAAATTGCATGCAAGTACAAGTTCTTCAAATGATTCTCTTGTTAATGAACGAAAGAGGACTAAATTGTTCCATATTAGAGTTGTGATGAAACATAATAAAGCGAAAACCCTGTTTGATCCAGGATCACAAGTAAACTTGATTTCATAATCCTTGGTTAAGCAATTAGGGTTTGTTACCAAGCCTCATCTGAAACCCTACCCTTTTGGTTGGGTGTGTGATAAAGCCAAATTACAAGTAACCAAACAGTGTAGGGATCGATTTGTGATTGCATCCAAACTGGTAGATGAGGTTGACCTTGATGTTGTGCCTTTGGATATTTATGGAATTCTATTGGGCAGTCCATATTTGTATGACAGAAAAGCAATTTTCTTTCACCATGAAAACAAGTATCATCTTACGAAAGATTAGGCAGAATACATTGTTAGGGCTCATTGTGCAAAGATCAGTGCAAGTCTTGTAAGTGCAGTTCAGATGAAGAGATTGATCAATTCCAACAAAGGGTGCATGCTCATGGTTGTGAAAGAAAAAGATGTGGAGGCATCTGAAGCTCTCCAAGGTTGCGATCCCACTCATAAAAAATAGTTATATGAAATTGTTTCTAACTATAATGGGATTTTTCAGGAACCAAGTGGGTTGCCTCTAAAGCGTGAGATCCAACATGAAGTTCACTTGCAGCAAGATGCTTCTCTACCAAATATTGGTATGTATAGGTTGTCATCCATTGAGATGGAGGAGATGAATAAACAAGTGCAGGAATTGTTGAACCAAGGGTTCATAATGTCAATTTCTTCTCCATGCGGCTCACCCATTGTGTTGGTGCCAAAGAAGGATGGCACATGGAGGATGTGCGTGGACTACATGGCACTCAACAAAATAACAGTGAAGAATCGGTACCCTCTCCCTCACATTGATGATTTATTAGACCAATTGAAAAATGTTGTCTATTTCACAAAACTGGACTTGCACAGTGGCTATCATTAGTTCAGGATTGTAGAGAAGGATGTATGGAATAATGCATTCAAGAAAAAACAAGGGTTGTTTGAATGGACGATAATGCCATTCAGACTGAGCAATGCTCCGACCACATTCGTGAGGGTGATGAATGACATTTTCAGACCGTTTCTTGATGATTTTGTACTTGTGTATCTTGATGACATTCTTGTTTTTAGTAGAACATGGGAAGATGATGTGAGTCATGTTAAAAAGGTGCTTGATGTTTTGCAAAAAGAAAAATTATATGTCAAAATGTCTAAGTGTGAATTTGGTAAGACCTTTTTGGTTTACTTGGGTCACATTGTTGGAGGTGGATAGTGAAAAATAGATCCTTCTAAAGTTGATGTGATTTTGAAGTGGCCTAAGCCCACCAATGTTACAAAGGTTCATAGCTTTTTGGGTGCAGTACAGTAATGGAGAAAATTCATTTCCAACTTATCTGTCATTGCATCCCCCTTGCATGCATTGACAAGTGTGAACGAAAACTTTCAGTGGGGAGGAAAGCAGCAAAAATCCCTACCTGACCTCCCACAACTTTTTGATATTGAGACAGATGCTAGTGGGTACACCATGGGAGCCATGTTGATGCAGCATAGGAAACATGTATGTTACAATTCAGAGACATTCTCCCAAGCTGTTGTGAACTATCCCACATATGACAATGAGTTCTATGCCTTGGTCCAAAGCATGAATAAATGGAAGCGCTATTTAATTGAAAAAGACACCATCATTCACACAAATCACCAGCCTTTGTAGTACCTCTAGTCACAAACCAAGCTTCAACAAGCACATCATTTCATATGGATGGGGTTCCTTCAATAGCTTCATCTCATAATAAAGTACAAGAAGGGCACTAGTAACAAAGTGGCATATATTCTCGCCCACGGGGCTTTGGATTGATGGTGAATGGGTGCGTTGTTAAGGCACTCCTTGCGATAGGTCAAAAAAAAAAAAAAAAAAAAAAAAAAAAAAAAAAAAAAAAAAAAAACAAAATAAACAAAGTGGCAGATATTCTCTCTTGCCCTCCTATTTCTACATCTATTGTTTTGGAAAATGCTTCTTTAGCTTCTAAAATTTATGTTGAACAGTATGTTGATGATGAGAATTTTAAGAATATTTATGCAAAGTTGACTCATGAATCGCAAGCAGACAATTACCATTTGCAGGGAAAATTGTTGTACCACCTTGGAAAACTCCGTATCCCCACCAATGAAAGAATACATGTAATCAAAGAAGCACATACCTCGCTTGTGTCGGGTCATTTTGGTGTCGTCCATGGGAAAGTGTGTACATGGATTTTGTTGGCGATTTGCCTTTATTGAGGAGAGGTCATGACGATTTGTCTGTTGTTGTGGATCAATTTAGAAAAATGTGTGTCTTAATGCCTTGTAAAAAGTAGATCATTGTAGAGCATACTGCTAATCTCTTCTTCCAATTTGTATGGGTCCACTTTGGGTTGCCCACATCCATAGTGTATGATCGAGAATTTCATTTCCTTAGAGAGTTTTGGATGAGTTTGTGGAGAATGATGAACACCAAGATGAAGAGGAGTACGACATTTCATATGCAGACCGATGGGCAAACAGAGGTTGTCAACCACAAAGTGATACATCTACTCTGGGGTTATTGTGAAAAGCATCCCAAGTTGCGGGACGAGCATCTTCCTTATGTACAACATACATACAATAGGCAGTGCATTCATCCACTCAAAGCTCATCGTTCAAGACATGCTTTGGATATTTGCCAAAGGATCCCTTGTACACGATCTTTGGGAGAGATGAATATTTCGGTGAGCAAAATGATAGGGACAAGGCACGAAAGTTCATTCAATGAATTCAGATGATTCACCAAGCAGTAAAGGAGCAATTAGAGAAAAACTCAAGCTCAATGCAATGCTTGACATGACAAGCACCAAGTTGATCACCAATTCTAGGTTGGAGACAAGGCATGGATCCACATCCGCAAAGACAGAATTAAAGGGGGAGGAAATAAGTTGAGACCAATCTGATATAGCCCATTCATCATATTAGAGAAGATTGGAAACAATGCTTTTCGTCTCGATTTGCCAACATACATGCAGATGTCCTCAGTAGTGACCATTGAAAACTTGAAGCTTTATGAGCCTCATTTGACCATGGGTACCGAAGAGGTTGGACAGGTTCCTACAGTGGACGATTTTTCACTTGAATACTTGGACAAGCTACCTAAAGATATCATTCTTCACAAGAGAACTAGGACTTCACGACAGGGAGACATGGAGTTCCTTCGTATTGGTTTCAAGGGAATGCATCCAAGTAAGGCTCATTGGATTGAAAAGGAGAAAGTGAGGGAGAAATTCCCTCACTTTCCAATTGACTCATAAATATTTTGGCAGCCCAAAAGCTCATTAGGGGGGAGGAATGATCCAGGAGGACTGTAAAAGGCCAAATTTTCAAAGTCCTTAAAATGAAACAAAACTAGCCTTAAATCGAAGAGCTTTTTGTTTTGAATCCAATGGCATGAATGACACCTCAATCCAACATCGTATGAGAAAGTTATGGCCTACTGAAGTTTTTTGGAAACAACTAAATTTATTGCAAGTAGGACCCATAGGGGCACTTGGCATGCTGAGGTTAGAAGTACAAATATTGACATCAGTTGTACGGATGATGATGTTAGTAGGTGACGTGGTTGTATGGATGGAGGAGATCCAACCAGAATGTGACATGTGGCAGCTAATGTCAGCATGATGTCAACAACTTAGTCAACAACCTAGTTAGTTATACAGACCAATCAGAGAGCGACACCTGGTAGCCTAGTCAGCATCGCTGGATTCTGCTAAGGAGGTGACAATTTGGATCTTTTTGGTGGTCGACGACAATGAATTTGTTTCCTGTTTAAAATTTCTAGTAACCCCAAAAATAATTGGCGGAAAAAAAGGTCGTTGTGGCCAAATTGAATTAAATAAATAAATATATATATACATATGTAATATGATGTATATGTATATATGTATATGTAAATATATTATCAATACATATATATATAATATAATATATATAATATATATATACATACATGTGGGCGAGTCCAGGATTTGAACCCACGACCCCAGACCCACAAAGCCTTAACATTACCACCATAACCGATGTGCCCTCCAGATGGATTTGTAACATCCTCCCTCCAACATATATTTAAACCTAACCAATGCTATGGGTGGGGGGAGGAGTGGTAGACAAAACCCGATGGCCACTACCTACAAAACTCAGATTTGAATAACACCCCATTTGGGCACAAATTTCGAGAAATATTCCAAGGACTCTTTGAGGGAATATTTTGTAGAGAATCTAAAAGATTCCCTAGAGCCCAAAGGTCACTAGCATAGAACAAGGTTGAATTTATAGTCATTTATTTTCACCATGAATCCAACAGTGCAGTTTGTTTCTTCAACAGAGGTCTTCATTTTCAGGCCATCCCTGGAAATGGAGGTATAAGGTGTCATTTTTTAATTTCTCGTAATTTGATTTCGCTGCCAATTAATGAAAGAGACCTCCCCACATTGAGTAGGGCCCGAAGACGTAGCCCACACTGGGTGAACTCCGTTATCAAGTTGTTTGTGTGCCTTTAATCTCATGGTAGCTTTTGATTTCTGCTTCTTTTATGTGTACGTGTCACTTAGTTACATGCTCTTTTAAATGCAATTTTGTATGAATCCTTGAAGTAAAATATCTGGATCATCTAGTGCTCGTGGATCCCATCCCACAACCTTTTCCTCCTAGTGCACAACTTGCTCAATGGCTTGATTGGACAATAGAGGTTGATTGGATATCAATGGTTACCATGCACTACAAGGGTTTGTGTTGCATGGGAGTTAGTTCAATCTCAAATTCTGGTAAACACTTACCACTGTCCCATCACACTTCAACCTCTAATTAGTTGTAAGGATTTGAGGACCAATGCCAAATTCACCTTTTCAAACTCCCATAAACTACTTTTATGTCATGACACTAACATCATTGTGAACCCACCACCTGCATACTCAACCCTTGGCCTTCTACCTTAGTGCCCTTGCCACATATTCACAACTTATGTCACCACTGTGGTAGTCCACATCACCACTACCACGTCATCTAACATGTGGCTTCGAAGTCACCATTATATAGAAAAATTCCCTTAGTCCAAAAACTCCATTTTTTTTCCAAAAATGCTCATTTTCTAGAATTTCACCCTCAGCCACCATGGAAGACCTATTTAAGCTTCTCATGGTCAATTTTGGACCTATGCACATTAATTATACCTATACACCTAAAATTCGAACATCCTTGAATTAATTTTTCAATAGGTTTGACCTAAAAAATGGAGCTTTTACCCAATTTCTTCCATGACCACTCTGTAATTCAGAATTTTACCTAATTCTATACCTTAAGTTGATAATATATAATTTAAAATAGGTATTTTAAACCTTAAGACCCAACCTTTTCAAATCTGGAATATATTTCCCCAATTTTGATTAGGGAATTTTGAAAAATAATCTCTAGACATCATCAAAATTGTTTGCCTTTGTAACTTTATATTCAACATGATGACTCTAGCACATGCAAGCCCAATGTTGTAGCTCACTTTGATACCAATATGTAACGTCCCCATATACTAATTCGATACACGTTATGACAATTTTGTCTTTATCAATTTCATAGTTTCCAAATTTCTTAAACGATCTCACTAATGCTCTAATATCATAATCATAAAACACCCCATAATGCGATACAAATACATATGCAGAATAGCATGTAAGTTCATGCAAAACCCATACGAATGTACATACACATAGATGTGAAATTATTAATCAAGCATACAACAATTTATACACGTAAATACATAACATAAAAAAGCATATAAAACATTCACAACATAACACTTATCTTGAATAATAATTTACACCAATTGACCACTAGCATGGAATGTTCCTCCCATTTATAAGCACTATGCACTAGGTATTTCTGCAATATACTACACCCACGTTGGGGCTATGAACCTACAAAGATGAACTAGAACTCTTTTCTCTCATCCAGATCAATTTCCCATTGGTTACTCAACCTAACCAATCAACCATCCCAATCACCAACTCCATTTTCCTCATAAATCTATACAACCTTAGAGGGGATTCATTCCTTTGCAATGTAGTCCCTAAAGCTATCACACCTCTTTCCTGGGCTCCAACATAGATTTCCTAAGAAAATATCAATGTTGGGATCTACGAGGATTTCCCATGATAGTTTTCCCAACAAAATTACTTTCACATTTCATCTTTCATTAAAAGCTTCATTCCATTTCGTTTGCCACTCATACCAGGATGAACCTTGAATAATATGATGGTGAGAATTATCATGATATGGAACTCAACTTTTAGATGTAAGGATTATGTATGCATGATTTTAACTTGTCACTTGGCATGCCAAGAAGTACACCTAACTACCTTGTCATATGTCCCAAGGTTGATTGTCCCTTTATATAAGCTAAGGTAAGGTACATTGGAAAATAATAAAATATCATTGTTTTGGCTTTGGGCCCTTTGAGCTCCCTTAATCCCCCTCTCACTCCTCTCTCATGGAGCCATAGCCTCTGTAGTTTTAGTTGCCCTTGTCATGTAGCCAACAATGTATTTTTATTTATAACATTATGTACATCATTTATATTACTTGGCCCTTTGTACTGTTTGGTCCACGACCTAATTCATACATACATACATACATACATACATACATACATACATACATACATACATACATACATACATACATACATACAATATATATATATTATATAAATTTATATATATATATATATACTACATCGCATTTTGGGGATCAAAACTAGGGTATTACATCATGGGAAAATAAGGTAGCAGTATAAAGAACATAAAGCAAATATGTACAAATTGAACAATTGGAAATGACATGCTATAATGTAAATTTACATGCCAAAAAAATAGCATTGAGATTGCTATAAAATAGAGTTAAAATCACATAATAATGAAATGGTATAAAATAATTGATCCTACTATGACGATGTGCTTGAAAATTGTTATAAGAAACCAAGAATATTTGCAGGAAAAGATACATAACAACAAACAATGCTAATGTAGCTAAAGACATTTGCAAAAATGAAAGTTCAAACAAAGAAAGGTCCCTTGTATGGCCTTGAGTGGGCCCTACTAAAGGTCTCTACAGGCATCCTAAATAAAGCATAAGAGCACGAAAACTAGAAACATAAATTTTGCTTTAGGAGATCAATTCATAATAGTGAATGGTTTTTGAAAGAATCAAATACAATAGTTTCAAATATAGTTCTCAATGCTAAGGATAATACAACAAGCTAAAGACTATATCCTAGCTACCATTTATACAAAAATGAATCATCAATAATCCCTTAATCAAAGGCCTCTTGTGTATGGGATCCCTCGAATCAAGGATCCTTTTCTCAAGAGTAAATTCCCCTCCTAATTTGATCTTACTTGATAAAAAAAATCAAGTTGAAATATTGTCGATTGAATTTTTTGAGTTGTTAAAGACTTGGATGTTTTGGGGGTTGAAGAGGGGTAATAATCCTTTCTTTCTCTTAGGTATATGTTGACGAAGGTTTCCCTTGAAATTCAACATTCTTAAGAAAATGATTAGCACAACTTTAAAAATGCATAAGATTATCAAAATCGTAACTAAACCAACACATATCACACAACTCAACATTTAATCATATTAAACACATTCAAAATAGGTCTTTACTTTACAAGGAAAGGGTCATCTCATCTACAAAATGGGCCTCAAAGTTCCAATATTTGGAGGCTCGTCATCACCCCATGGTTGGAAATATTGCACACCCTTGAGCAACCCAAGAATGTTGTTTGTAGTTCTTATTATCCATATTATCCTTTTTTTGCTTCACTCATGTTGATATTTGCATGCTTGTCTAAAGTAACATGTTGCAAATTGGGTAATGACTCCCTTACGATGATACCTTATGTCATTTTCCACTTTCATCCATTCATCCTTCTCCTTTTCTAAATCCATTTCTCATTTAGATATAGGATGAAACAAGAGAGGAAGGATGAATCTAAGCCCAATCCAATTGAGCTTGATCTTCCTAAAGGATTCTTTACATAGTTGAGCCTTAAATAGAGCATCATGTACGTTGTAAGGGGAGTGAGGATCCCGCCTTTGAAGATCACAAGGAAGGCCACTACATCTATTTTGGCATGCTTGTTGTGCCCCTTTCCTAGAAAGTCCAATGTTTTCATCAAAGTGAGAAATTGCCCCTCTTTATTTCTCTTCCATAGTGGGTATGAGCTCTAAATCATAGGTTAGGGTTATATGGCTGCTAATAATATCCACAAGCCTAATGGCCTCAACCCTAATCCATAAGTGGCTACCCTTTTCTTCTACCCATTTCATCAAATAACTAGTGTACTCTAGAATGCAATGTTTTGGTTTAAAGGAGGGTTAACGAGCCCCACAAATTCTTGGCCCCATTGTCAAAATATTTAATGAAACCCAAGGTTCTAATGGCAATTCATCCCTCTTAGTAGGTTTTCCCATCATTTTTCACTCAACAAAACAAGAGATGTGATGCTCAACATATTTATGAAGAGCAGGTTAATAATATATTGATTATAAAATCTTGCAAGATATCCTCTTTGCAACAACATAATTACCTCCACAAGGCTCATCATGGAAAACATGGAGGATATCATGTATTTCATATTTCCTAACATAGTTTCATAGGATCTAGTCTTGTCCAAGCTTGAATAAAAATCCCTTGATTCAAGTATAGGTGGAAATTTCCCTAACAATATTGCAATGTTCTTTGTAAGAGAAGGGTTGAGGAAACCTCCCTATAGCTAAGTAGTTGTATATGTCAACAAACTAAGGATTTTCCATGGATGTTGCAAATAGAATCTTGTAAGGAAAACTATCATTTGCAATATTGGTCAATATTGATAATAAAAAATTGCAACAACATTCTACTTGCCACACTTGTCAAGGATTGTTAGATCAAATTCTTGCAACAATAAAAGCCATTTAATTATCCCACAGTTAATATCAACATTGTTCATTAAATACTTGATGACAACATGATTTGTATATACAAATATTGGGTATCTAATGATGTGGTGTATGGATTTGTTAATGTCATACACAAATACAATTTTTCTCTCAATGACATTATAATTCAACTCTGCATGAGATCATTTTTTGCTGACAAAATAGATTGCAAAGGGAATTTTATCTTCTCGATGGCCTAAAGTTGCCCCTAATTCCTTCTCATATGCATCAATATGTAGATTGAAGGGAATGTTCCCCTTGGGACATTGCAATATAGGGGCCAAGATGAGTTTTTTTTTGGTATTTTCAAAGGATGTTTGACATTTTGATATAAGACAAAAGTTAATGTCCTTGGATAGCAATATGAATAGGGGGGGTGGCTTGCTAACTATTGATAAACCTCCAATAGCACCTCCACATGACTAAGAAAACTCTTTACATCATTTTGTTGTTGGGGTCTAGGCAAGGACTTGATTACCTTCACTTGATCTTGTTCAACCTTAATACCTCTAGAAAAATATGTTGATCTAGAAAAATCCTTACACTCTTGAGCATGTTTCATTTTTCATGATTTAGTGATGCATTCATTTCCTCACACCTTGCTAGCACTTTTTAAAAATTTGTCAAGGCTTCTTAGAATGAATTACCATAAGGTATCATATCATCCATGTAAAAATCTATAGTGTCATGGATAATACTTGAGAATATGCTTAATACAACTCTTTGGAAAATTGTAGGAGCATTGCAAAGGCCAAAGGGAAGGATCTTGTAGGAAAATGTCCTCCAAGGACAAGTACATATAAATTTTTCTTGATCCCCAAGGCTAATCTATATTTGGTTTGATCCACTAAACACATCCAAAAAAGGAATGTACTTTTTTCTTGCTAGGACATTCAATACTTGATTAATTAAAGGTAAGCGAAAGTGGTCTTTTCTTGTGCCTTTGTTGAGCTCTCTATAATCTACACACATCCTCCATTTCCAACTCATCTTTGGCATTATAATTGGAGTTGAAACCCATTCAATATAAGATATTGGATAATGAATCTTGCATCTAATTTTTATTTTTTATTTTTTTTATTTTTTTTATTTTTTTAAGCTAGGGTTAATTCTTCTTGGAGGTTGCCTAATGGGTACGAATCACTCTTTATGTAAATGCGGTGTGTACATATGTCAGGATGAATGCCTTTCATATCCATCTAATCCAAGGCAAATGTTTTTATATGATTCTTAAGGACAATGGGCAATTGATATTCTTGGAAAACTATGAAATTAACATTGATTTTTAGAGTTTTAGAGCAACATATTTCCACTGTTTCAATTATTATATGATCAATCTTAGCATTGAGTAAATATTTCCAAGAAACCTCTTTCAAATCAATAGCATTTTTAGATTGTTCTTGTTGTCCTTGGTCATTAAGCCTTCAATTTTAACAAAACTAGGATACAGGTTTTTCATGAAGCTAATACTCTCTTAGGATTTATAGTTTATCTATTTTCTAACTAGAGTATAGTGGGTGTGTCTCTTAGTAGTTCCTAAAGGTATAGTTTAAGCATAATGTATTTTTCATGATGTTAATGGCCAACCTTAGGTCTATTAAGGTACTCCAGATGAGGTGCTCGTTGACATAAACATTCACTGTAGGGTTCCCTAGATCTAAGTACTTAGAGGCAAATGCTCTCCCTTGTGCGAGTTATGCTACTTGGTCTATAACAATCATTGTAAGAGAATCTTTCTTCATTCTTCCATGCTTCTCAATGCATTCCTCTTTGATTAATTTGTTGTAAATAGAGACATTCTTAATAGCTTGAAGGATAAGGATTTTGGCACATCATAAAAGTCATTTTCTTAGCAACTGCAAGCCTTCTTGGTGTTTAGCCTTTCAAGATAAGGTGGGATTGGTTAAAGGATACGTTGTTCACAAGGAGGAGATTCCTCTTTCTCATGATTTATATTTTCTATAGGTTGTGTAATGATTATAGGGGTGTTTGGTACCTCCTTCACCCTTGATTGATCTCTTGAATATATATAGGGTAGGTTTTGTAAGTCATCTTGTTATTATGCACTTCATGGACTAACTTATTGTTTAGATTGAGAGTTGTTCGAACATGCAACATGGGTTTTTTTGGAACTTCTCGACTATTTATTATCGAAGAATTCTACTATGGTGGAGGTGGATGCAATGCTTGTTACTACTAGTTTAGAGGTCTCCATCATTGTGGGGATTAGTTTGCTAGTGGTTTTGCATTGGAGGTTGAGGTGGAAATAGTTGAATTGTTGAGGTTGGTTTTGATATTGCTATTGACTTTACATTGGATAGTTAGGTTAATTAGGAGGATATTAAGGTTGAGTATGCATTCGTGTGTTATACCTAACAAAGTATTGAGAATGGGGAGTAAGGAATATCTTTTTGGAATGGGCAAGTTAAATCTTGCATTCTTTGGTTGATGAAGCATAGTGGTTGCATAGTCTCCTCAAATCAATGATAAGAAGCCTTGGCACATGACGATGAAGAGATTTTTTAGTTGTATGTTGTTCTTTACAAATCACACAAAATTTCTACATTGTCAGGTGGACATATATTTCTAGTATGTTCTTTTGTGCATTTAGGACTTAAAATATCAATTGCTCTTTTTTCTGCTTCTTGCTTCCTTTTTATCCACAATGTCTCCATACACATGACCAATGAGTGTAAAATAATAGTTCTCTTATCCTCTAACAAGCCTCCTAATTCATTTTTAGTAAGAATTACATAGTTAAATAATCGCAATACCTTAATTTTGCCATTATTACTTTTCTTCCTTGTAAACATAATTATTGATCAAACCAGAAATGACCTAGTACCCGTTTTTTTGAGGTAGCAAAAAATCACTCGATTTTGAACAATGGTGATTCATAATACACCTTTTTTTGGAGCATATTTCTGCCACCTTTTTTTTTATTTTTTTTATTTTTTATGTGTCAAGTATGAACAATTTTTTTAAATGTTAGCAATTTTCATGCTGATTTTGAAAAGCGTTGATGCAGCGTCAACACATTTTGTTGGAGGGCTTACTTTCGACATTTTTAATTTTTTATGTATCGAGTGTGAACATTTTTTTTTTGTTAGTGATTTTCATCTTGATTTTGAAAAGCACTGATGAACATCAACCCTTTTGTATAAAGGGCTTAATTTTTACACTTTAAATTTTCTAATAAATTAAGTGTGGATATATTTTTTTAAATGTTGGTGATTTTCATGT
>APFE030023666.1:23363-60899 GCA_000404065.3 Pinus taeda | reverse complement strand
TATATATATATAGTGTCCATGTCGATGCTTGTCAAGCAACCCGATCCCATTATGTGCAACTTGATAGTTGATTTTAAATTTTTCGTTATAATGAATCGAGTCTGCTCTACAATGTGTTCATTTCATGGTTCGTTTTTAAGTTTTCATTACAATTGGTTGAGCTCACATACACTGTGTGTCAATTTGATAGTTGATTTTTTTTTTTTTTTTGCAATGTATCAAGTTGTCTTTGGCTAAGATTTCAAAATCGCTATACATTTAGAATTTAAAAAAAATTACTCTTGGTATAATAACTCTTTCATTCAAGTGTTCATTTTTAAAGATTTTTTAGTCATAAATTTTTTCTATAATGTCACATTTGAAATATTTTGAAAATTTAAGACTGTTTTGTAGTCATAATCTTTGGTTTTAATTCCATGGTTGAAAAATTGTCAAGATTTTAATGTTTTTCTAAGTCATGTTATTTTATCTTTAATGTTATGGTTGAAAACAATTATAGATATTTTTTTTAGGACCATCTTGAAAATTGTTGAAATTTTAAGGTTTTTCAAAGTATTTTAAATTTAATGTCATGCTTAAAAAGCGTTGGAATTTTAAGGCTTTTCAAAGACGTGATATTTTATCGTTAATATCATGCTTGAAAATCATTAGAAATTTAAAGCTTTTCAGAGTCACAATATTTTATTTTTAACGTCATTATTAAAAAATGTTGAAAATGTACTCTGAAAAAAAAGACGTTATTCTGGCATCAACACTTTTCGATTTCAAGGCCTTTTTTGCACCAAACAAAATGACTTTACTATTTTTTACTGTTATTTTTAAAAAATATTGAAAATTTACTTTGAAAAAAATGGTAATGCAAAATCAACACTTTTTATTTTTGGGTTGTTTTTAAATGTTTTTTTGGGATTTTTGGGATCGAGTACCCGTTTTGAGGTAATAGTTCCCGTTTGATCGGTAACTATGTTTGTAGAGCTAGAGTAACTTTTAAATACATATATGGCACCTTCATAGTCCAAATTGAAGATGTCTTTATTTGCAAGGAGATTCAAGGCCTCCATGAGTTCCATTCTTACTCTTATAAGAAAGACAAGTTTGAGAGAGTTATCATCCAATGTGCAACTATGAACTATTTTCTAGTTGAGATGGAATCTTTCCTCATATTCTTCTTGGGATCCATTCTCTCATTAGATCATTTTGAAGATTTCATCTATGGTATCCCTGGCCTTGTAGTAGTCTTTATAGTTTTCAAAGAATGTTTCCTTCATTTGATCCCAACTTTGAATTCTATTTCAAATCACATGAACAACTTCAACCCAAAGGGGAAGTGTTAGGATCTTCTTGCGCGAACCATTAAAGTGAGGAAGAGTAGAATGATTAATATTATTCATTTTGGTTTCCAGGGACTCAAAGATTGCAAATTCACAATCTCCATTTTTAGCCAAGTTATGGTGAGATAGGGATCCTTTTCCTAATTCAAAGAAATTTGCAAGAGTTTTATTTCCTCCTCAAAGTAACAATCTAAATTCTTTAATGATTTATTGGATGTAAGTCTCACAAACTTCTTGTTCTTGTTAAGTTGTACTTGTTTCAATAATGTGAGTTCTTGATAAAAATCTACCAAGCCTATCTCTAGGTTGATACATGCAATTTAATAAGATTTGTTTTTTTCTTGATAAAAATGACGTGATGTAATTCTTAACACCTCCTCAGTGATAGTGCCAAAAAGCGATGGGGCAAAGAATTGCAACAAGATTGTTGAACTGCTCCACTTAATTTTAAATCATTAACCCAATAACATGCTACTTCAATGACGTGTTGTGAATAATATGTGCACAATACACTTGTACAAGCTAAGGTAAAAGGGTTGGTTTAAAAAAGATCCTTGCAACTTAGTAAGTGTATGTGTCATAGATGGAAAGATTTCTTCATTGTGTTACTCATGTGGTCTACAAATATAGAGTTATTAGTGCACTAGAAGTAAACCATGCTAATCCTAGTAATGAAAGAACTATTCTAATGACAAGGAGGATGTCCAATCTCAACCTCTTTACCATTGTTTCCTTACTTTCCACTATTAGTGGCTCTTCACTTTGTTTACCCCAAGTCAAATGCACCAAGAGAAAGGGATGAGGAGAGTGCTTTGACTATTTGCTAGAGGGGAATAAAGCAATAGTTATAAAGGGCACCCAATCAATGAATGATGTAAAGGAATGATCACTTTAGTGTCATAGGATACGTTGAAATACGTCACGTGCGAGAAAAAATGCTACAATATAAATAACACAAAATGAATATGCAAAAATTGAATAGTTGGAAATGATATGTTATAAAGTAAATGTACTTGCTGGAAAAACATGATTGAGATTGCTATAAAATATACTCTTATTGCTATCTAATAATGAAATGACTAAAGCAACTAATTTGACTGTAATGACATGCTTGAAAATTGTTATAAGACACTAAGAATACTTGCATGAAATGGTACATAACAACAAATAATGATGAAGCTAAGTAAAGACAACTACATAAATGAAATATAACAAAAAAAGGTCCCTTGTACGACCTTGAGTGGGCCCTACTTAAGTTCTTTATAGGGATACCGAAGAAAGAAGTAAGAGCTTAAATTTTGGAAACAAATATTTTGCATTAGAAAACTTGATGTTGTGTTACATGGGTAGTACAACTATTCCTTTCCCTTGCATTGGTTGTTCCTCCTTAGCAAAGGATATATGAACAAGACAAATTGATTGCACAAGGCTATACAATGGAGTGACAAATGGAGGGCGAACAATTGATCTGTCTTCTTGATACTATAGTTGTAGAAAAAAGAGATACTCTATCCTTCCGAGCTTTTGAAGTCATACCTCTATTAATGGTACTTGACGAATTCAAATATACTGGCTCTAAAGACAATTCTCAATGCTAAGAATAATAAGATTGGCTAAATATTAACTCCCAACAACTATTTATACAAGAAGGACTTATCAATTAGCCCTTCAATTAGTTATTGATCAAATGTACTTGTCTTTAGCATCCCTATCACAAGGAATCCTTGTTTCAAGGCTAAAATTTCCTCTTAATTGGATCTTCCTCAATTAGAAAATCAAGTTGAGATGTTGCTAATTCAATGTATTAAGTTATTAAAAACTTGACATGCTTTGGAGGTTGAAGAGGGGACATAATCCCGCCTTTGTCTCAGGTGTAGGTTTTTGAAGGCTCCCATTAGAATTTTCCTAGCTTGAGCAAATGATCAATACATATTTAGAAATGAATACATTCATCAAAATCATAACTAGATCAAGACATATCATACAACTCATCATTCCATCCCCTCACAATATTTAATACACAAATCCCAAGATGTTTATATTAATCAAATTTGAAATAGGTTTGTAGTTTATAAAGGAATCATATCATTTACAAAACGAGCCCCAAAATTCCAACACCCCTCTCTTTGTTTAATGTATCGTTTCTTTAGCATACATTGTACTTATCTAATTTGATGGTGAGAGTTATATTCTAAACAAAAAAATGATCCAACAATTTAGTTTCTCCTCCATACTAATGCCCATATTCATTCACGACTTAACCTCAATTGATTTATGATTTCTTTTAAAAAGATGGAAGATCAATGAGAATGTCGTATGTAAACTATTTTCTTTTTGCATTAATATATTTTCTAAGATGATCATATTAATTAAAATCATATACTATGTACATTAATGTACTAATTTTAAATTTATTTATGCAAGCAATTACTTTAAAAATTTCACATATACAAGAATACATGAAACACAATCATTGCACTATTGAACTGTGTTTCACTTAAATACATGGCCCATGAAAGTATTGGAAATAAAGAATATGATAGATGTAAGAAAGCCTAAGAGAAAGGTACAAAGATTTTAAAACTGACATGAAATTGTAAACTCTTTTGATATAAATGTAATAAACTTTCCCATCCAATAGACGGTGGCTTTGGCCTAGACTTAACACAATCTAGCTAAAAAAGGCCTTGTCTAACTATTAGATTTTTTGGCTAGAATCCGACCAATTTTTTTGTTGTCAAATCTCCATCTTTGTTGTTTAAACTAGATTTTTGACTGTATATATGAATTCAACATGCTGAAAAACCTTTCGAACATTGGAATTGTGGAGAGTTAACAAATCAAGTGATTCCAACAATTTTTTGCTAGATTCTTAACACTTTTATAATCAGAAAAAAAAGTCGAAAAAACCTCTAAAAAAATTATCTAACTCATACTCTGTGATTTGAAAATAAACTAAAATAAAAACAAACTTTTTACACAAAGATCTAGTAAACCTATTCATATTCTACTTATTCAACCCATATAATAAACTTTTACATGAATAACTAGAAAACTAACTAATGCATATAATAAACTTTTACATAAAGAGCTAGAGAACTTATTCCAATTGATAAGAGCCAAGAGCAAAAAGTGCCAAGGCTAAGAAATAAGATCACTTAATCAAAACAACTAGAAAACTAACTAATGCATATAATAAACTTTTACATAGAGAACTAGTAAACTTATTCCAACTGATAAGAGCCAAGGAGTGCCAGGGCTAAGAGATAAGATCACTTAATCCATACTAACTTTCTAATCAAGATTCATAGCAAAAAAATCCAACATTAAAAAATAAATTAAGAAAATGAGTTAAAATTGTTATTCTGTGGGTCCCTTAGGCTGCTCAAGCTAGTGTACTTCATTAAAATCAATCATTCGTTCAATCCTACGTGTTCAACGCATGTAAAATTAAGAATGGTTGACGCTTACTATAACATACGTGGCAGTTCGAAGGAGCGGTGAGTAGTTATCTTCACATCGACGGTGCAGAGTAAAAACCGTAGGAAGAGTGCAGGGTGTTATGCGGCAAGAATCGTCATTTTTAGTTGGAAATATGGAATAGAGTGATAAGTTGACCTTACCCTTGATGTTGTGTATATATAATGTGAGGAGGAAGAGTGACGAGGATTGGTTTCTAAAGTTGCAACATTTGGCCGGGAGGGACTAAATTCGAAGGAACTCGTTTTTATTATCCAATTAAATTTGGCTATGGGGAGTATTGCATTTGAACATCTGTCCCGATCAGTTTGCAGGGCTCTGTCTTCCTCTGAATCCTCTTTCACTGGACCGCCAAAGTCAATTTTCGTGCATTTCCCCCCACTGTCAGTAAGTAAATGGAATATCAGGAGAAGGAAGGGGGTCCATTGCAGAATGGCAATGGAAGGCCCTGCTGCTTCGCTATATGCTAAACAAATGGAACGCCGTGCTGCTAAAGAATCTCTGTTTCTCGCAGTGAGTGCTTCATTTCATTCTCTCAATACGTTTTTCTTCTTCTGCTGCTGCGCATTTCATTGCAATTCAACAACTGCGAGTGCTCCTTTGGGAATGCTACATTCTACATTCTTTTTTTAAATGTTGAAAGTCTAAAGGAAGTAGCCAGTGACATCGTTTTTCTTCTACTGTGCTTACATTTTCCTCTCCCTCTTTAAACTGGTGGTCGTGGTACTGGTGCTAACCCCTTGTGTTTGGTATGCTCCTTTATCTATCTGCGCCTTGTTGTTTTATAAGAAGCGTATTAAAAAAAGGTAGCAATCTATGAGATTTCAACCTTTGCAATCTTGGCTAAAAAGAATTGGGTAAGGTACTCGTCTTTGCTTGGATTACAATCAGGGCTCACTGAATATTGGTTTACATCCACAGAAATAATTTGCAGGTTCATAAAGGGATTGATGAGAACCATAGTTTTGTTAGATAAAATAGAATACTGAATTTGAAAGGAGAACTATGGTTACCTCGGTAGTGAAGAAAATAGAATCATGTTGCGTCGAATTTATGCTTCTACTTAAGTGATTGATGCTGGAAGTAGCAATCCACCCCTTTACATTGAATTTGTAAGGATGCTCATCATGAGAGGGCACAGAGCTCAGTGGCCAGTGGCAGGTCATGTGTTCAATTCTTAGCCTGCCCAAGTTTTAAAGATTAGGCTTTGCCCTGGGTTTGGTCTGCTCTAGGCATTGGCGGCATAAATTGTGTTTGCACATGATGATTTTATGAAGATTGTTCTTCTGGCCATGGTGTTGATTGCTGCCTACCAACCATAAGGCCAAATATTCATCGATAGTCATCAATGAGACATTAAGGTTGCAAACTCTGGAATATAACTTTTTTTTTTTTGCAGAGGCAGACCTTACCTTTGGTTATGGGAATCGGCACTATGGAAGGATTGATTCGCCTCAAATTACGCATGCAATTAACTACGACCTATAGGACTTCGACGAGATTATAATAGTCAGAAGCTAGAAAGGTCTTTGGTGTTGTCAATGTTGGTGGACACCACAGTTGCAAGACAATTTGGAAGTACATAAGAATGGTTTCGACATCTCTATTTTCATTATTGGTACAAAGTGAAAATACGTTAAATCATAACCATGGGATTGATTATTTGAATTTTAATGAACAAAATCAACTAATTACTGGTGGGTTATAACAACTAATAAATCCTTGCAAATGTGCAGGTTCAGTTGACTAAAAAATCAATTTATTATTATTTTTTTTCAAATTCTCTAGAGGTACGAAAAAAAATTTAATTATTATTTTTTTTCAAAATGTCGCTCCCGCACCCATTTTTGCTCCCGCTCCCAAGTAACACTGAGCTCACATGTGAGTCGTTGACTCTCTAGGGCTGATGTCATGATAAGAATGAGCTCCAAATTCCATGTCAAAGTGATATGAGGTGTCCAAGGTGATGTAGAATCATGTAAAGTTGTCCCTCAAATTCACCTTAATGGCTCCTAAGTGGTTCCAAGCTCCAATTGGGGCACCACAAAGTGATCTCCATGGGTATCAAATTGCTTGAAGTGGTCTTCTCTGCTCTAGCGTTGAGGGCTTCTCAAGTCTAGCATTCCGTAGTCTCTGAAGATGAGACCATCCTTATTTGGGCCTTGAATCAACTGCCATCCATCAATTGGTGCTAAGGCTGGCTTGGGGTAACGCTGGGTCCAGATGTGTCATCTTGAAGAATCATCAAATCCGGTGCAAAGGAGTCCAACGTTTTGGGTGCAGGAGGTGACTTGGAACATGTGTCATATGTTGCTTCTGCTAGGAGGTCCAAGAGTCTCAACGCTTCACCTGCCTGTGCCAATATATTTCTCTAATGGCTTAGGTACCCATGGAGAAGGTGCCCAACACATGGGCCGTTGAACCATTCACTGGGGACAAAGATCATTACTGCATCTAAGTGAACCAAGTTTGAATGTCATGGGCTATTTAATGCTTCAAATAAGGATCCCTTTCCAAAATCAGGGTTTCAAACTTGCAATGGTGTTTTCTCCCTAGGTAGGATTTGCTAACGAACAACCCTATTAGGTGTTTCCAACCCCTAAGGGGAAGTAATATTTCCTCAATCCACCTTTCAATTCATAGGTGTTAGTGAATAATAATGATGGTAATAGAAGGGATAAGACTTCATGGCCATGTACCATGGTCAAAGGGACCGATTGATGGGGTATCCACATCTTGAGTGTATAGATGTGAGGAGGAAGCATTCGTGGATGCATAAGTTACCAACGTGGCCTTTGTTTTTCCACCCCTCTGGTGTGCCTTTTGCTTATTCTTGATTTTTCTTTGTATTACTGCTCATAGCTCAAGGGTTAATCTTGCTTTGAATGATGTGGCAGTTGTATTACCTCTTAATGACGAGTCAGTTTATCGCTCATCGGGGTTGGGACATCCAAGGGTTCCTTCTTTTGATGTAATGGAGTAACATGTGCTCAGTGATCAGGTGATGGCCATAATGAGTGAGGTAGAGCTCATGCTAGGCTTTCACATGCTAATTCTTGTGTCTCTGGCCATCTTTTGCATTTTGATATTCTTTCTTTTAATTTTTGCCAAGGCCTGATATGCTCTTTCTGTTTCTTTTAGCTGCATCAATCTCCTAGGGCAAAGTTTCCAATCCCAACCCATGTACGTGGACATATGGGTGCCAAATCCCAATGAACTCATGACAGGTTGAACTCGAAGAATGGAGGTGAGATAAGGGCTTATAATGTGAAATAGAAAGTGTTAAAGTATGGCATAGGGATGGATGGAACTACACTATCTCAATTAGGGCTTCCCAAGTAGTGACCCTCCTATACCCATTGGGCCATTGAGGGGGGTCCCACTAGACAAGGATTGAATATTAACTCCCCATTTAAGATGAGAGAACATGATCATGGTCAAAGCCCATCCTTCTTCTAGATCACCCCATAATCCATACCAAATGCCCAAGAACAAACAAGCATAAGCACTCGATTACAAAATGACCAAAGTACCTTTTGAGTGGAAGCCCACCTTCGTCCATGTGCTCATGCCAAATGGGTGAGAAGCATATTGCTAATGCAAGCAACGAAGATATATGGCATATCATCAGCTAGTGGTGGTTCTCTAGGGTTGTTGGATGCATGACTGATTGGTTGGTTGCCAAAGGTAGGTGAAATTGTTCTTTTATGGGGTTACTCGTTTGGGTGGGTAACAAATCCATGATAGAATGGGGTTGCAGAGCAGAAGAACAAGGCCATAGTGGAGGTTGTAAAGATGATATTACATAACTAGGACCTGTTGCCACATGATCTAAGAGGGGTCTAAGGAGGGGAACCTAAGGGACAACTACTAGACCAAATAACAACAATGGGACAAAGACCCTCTGTCACCTTAGGTAGTGCCCCCTGCTTTTTATGGACTTTCACCAATGGGAGGAGTCCTGGTATGAAGGAAATCACATATAATGATAGAATCAAGAACTAGGCATGAAGTGATTCCCAAGGCCCATTCAAAGGAGAGTCTCAATTAAAGGTTTGATACAAGGAAGGCTCTCCAAGAAAGACCTAAGAGGAGAGTCAAGACCTAGGGTTATGAATATTCAATGATGATGAATATGTCCAGGATCAAGACTTCCAAGGTGAGGCAAGTCCTCTCTAGGGGCTTTGCAAGATTATTCTCCTTAAAAATAGGGTTTTCGCTCCACTAGAAAAACCTAGAAGAAATTCGAGTGAGACCTAGGGTTTTAGAGTAATCGTGAGAGGAAATCCTCCAATATGATCACTAGGTCAAGCTAGGGTAGAGAAAGGGTCAACAATTATTAGCTTCTTTGAGTTTTATGTGCAAATGATCCTCAAGAAGACCTCTCAACCTATGAGGCTGAAGATAAGCTTCCAAAGTCAGAGCTAGGGCTTGAGTTTTCTTGCAAACCAACTGTGGGAATTGCTCCAAAACTGGAGGACCACTAGAGGAGACACCGGTGCAGATGTTTATCTAGACGGTTTTGAAAGACACCTCCTCTAATGCGATTCGCAAGTAGCCCTAGCTAAGTCATCTAAGAGAGGGGTCCAAAAATTTAAGAGGAGAAAAGAGAAGGAAAATAAGGGTGATCACCAAATTTTCTTGGACCAATGCCTTACTGTTGGGCTATCGAGTCTATGTGATTTGAAATTTGGCTGAATCGTTCCTCAAGGAGTCTAAAAAGCAATGCCCTAGCACTTAGTTTTCAACAATTCACCACCCAAGATCTATGGACTTTCATGGAAGAAAAATGAGTTTCAATCCACTAGGAACATTCATCTACTTGTTATTCAATGAGTAATATGTGCAATTCCACTATCTAACAATTTTTTTACAATGATTTTCAATAAATAAGGGCACAAAAGAAATAGCTAGTTGCAGTAATTCCACACATTAGACATTATTCATGAAAAAACTTCAACAAAATTACTTACAAGATAACAAGAGATATAACCAATCCAAGATCAAGAAAGCAGCTGCAAGAGAAAACGAATCTAGGTCCCAAAAATATCAAAATGCCTAAAGAGATCCCCAATAAACATCCAAGGAAAAATTGCGAAATTCTTCAGGTGAAATAGATCCAAGTGTGATGATGATGATCTTTCTTAGTGGGAGAGATCTAAATATATATTTTCCTCCATCCTATTTGAATTAGCCTAAGATGTCCCCTAAAATTATTTTAATGTGCAAAATAACATATCCTTGGTGACAAGCCCACCAAGTAGTTCATAAAGTGAAGAATAAGCCATCCAAAATGAGCTGAAATGATGAAATCATGGTGTTGAAGGGTTATTGGAAGGCCGAAATGAGTCCTTAGGGTGCCATAATGAGAGTGAGGGCTCCATGAATGATAGATAATGGGGTGGCCCCTTGATCTCTAAGTAAAACATCATGTGGTGCTCCAAAGTGGCTCTGGGTCACACGTAGTGGTCTCATGGTTCTCTTGATGAAAAGTAAGCTTGTAGAATGCTCCAAATGAGGGCCCGAAAGATGGTGCTTTCCCTCCAATGTCTCAGGGATGAGACAAACCTCCTCTGGGCCTCAGATCAACTGCCAAACCCTGTATATACTGTAAAGCTGGCTGGGGGCACTGCTAGTCCAAGTGCATCATCTCACATATATTGTGGGGCAATTAACAAGCTGTTGAGGCCGCCCATGACATGACATAATGCTTTGTCACATGATGGAAACCCATGGCTCTCAACGCTTCCCATGCAAGTGTCAATATGATCCTTTGGTGGTCTTGGGCCTTAGTTAAGTTGCCCAACCCATGATGAACCCACCTGCCCATCCTGTATAAGATCCAATGCGTCTCCTCATCTTCAGACACAATAATTCATTAGTGCAATTGAGTGAACAAGGTTGTTAGTCAAGGGCAGAAATGAGACTTCATAGTGGGTTTCACTTCCAAATTTGGGGCTTTGAACATGTAATGGTGTTACCTCCCTGGGTAGGAGTGGTTAATAAACAACCCTAGTAGGTGTTCCTAGTCCAAGGGAAATCCTTCAAGTTGTAGGCTCCATGTGGATAATGATGAGGTGGATGGGGACACAGGGGTCTCAAGGCCAAATGCCATGGAATCATGGGTGGTAATGGTGAGGGATGTCCACATATTTGGGTGTATGAATGTAGGAGGGAGCAATCCTGGTACATGAGTTACCTCGGCCTTTGTTTTTCCACCCTTCTTCATTTGCCTTTTGCCTTTTATTGTTTTTTCTTTTATTTTATTGCTCAGGGCTCTAGGGGATACAAGCATGATGTGTATGATATAGTAGTGATTACCCCCTTAAGGTGGGGCAGTTCATTGCCCACCAGGGGTTGGGACATGCATGGGTTCCTAAATGATGCGAGGGGCACTAGGAACCAGGGTGATGGCAATAATGATAAGGGGTAGAGCTCATGTTTGGCTTTTGCCCATGTGCTAAATTTTATTGTCCCATCCATCTTTTGCATTTTGTGGTATTATTTCCATTTGTATGTGGCCATATTATGTTTTTATCTTTTTTTTAGTTGCATCAACCTTCGGGACATCATTCTAGGCTTGACCCAGACATGTGGACAAGGGGAGGTGAGTACTAGAACCTTGTGGACCCAGTGGTCATGTGGACCCAAAGAGGGAAGATAATGAAATAGGGCATGTAATGTGCAGAGGGGAGTGAAAAATGTGGAATGGGAAAAACAAGACCATACTACCAAAATTGGGGTTTCCCAAGTAGTGCCCATCCTAAAGCTATAAGCCAATAGGGGAGATCCCATGGGACTAGGGTTGAGGATTAATGCCCCATTTAAGGTGAGGGAGCAAGACTATAGTCGAAACTATTCCTCCTTCCAACTCAGCCAATAATCCATACCCAAGTGTGCCCAAGAAAAACAAGCATAAACACCCGATTACATAATGAAAAACCATACCTTTAGGATTCGATGGCCCACCTTCAAACATATGATCTCGATAGATGGGCGAGGGGACATATGACTGGCTCAGGGAGTAGAGATATATGGCACAATATCGGCTACACCGGTGGCTGTTAGGGGTTGCTGGTTGAAGACAAATCTAGGAGAAAATTTCTCTTATGGGGTCAGCCACTGGTGGTGGGTAACATCTGGCTCCAACTGGGACATGAGCTCTCTGCACACTGTACAAACAATGTACTCAAACAGGGAGGTCATGGGAACACCAACAATCCTCTGGGACCACAAACCTATTATCCTGCACATCACAAACATTTGTGGGAAGTGTATGTTCTGGATGTACTTTGATCGACCATGTTTTCATCACATAATATACCAAACAGGAAATAAAATCTATTCTAAAATGCAAGTCTAATCGAAGTGCATCTAATCTAGCATGAGAACATGATATGATGATGTTAGTCGTGCAAAAATCAATATGCAATGCATCCTAGTCTAACATGCATAACTACATTATGCAAATGCTAAGTATGATCATAAAGGCAATGCAACCAACATATCATCCAATCAATATCATATATCCTACCCCTATGATTTATCATGATATGTACCTGGGAGCAAACATGACAATCACTACACTCGTGCTAAGTCACAAGGGTGGGATATGGGAAAATAAAGTGACCATATATGAAAGATCCTGGATGAAGAAAGAAAATAGGGATGCAACTTGCTCCATTGGATCCTCTCTTCCAGCCAAAAGATAGAGATATCAACAATCAAGCTCATGAACCTTTAATGAAGGGCTACCTTAGGCATATCATCCTAATCATGGTCCTTTTTAATGATGGTATACTTCATGGTTGCCTTAAGGTCACAACGAGAAGAAAAAGGAGGCTGGCTGACACGAAGGATCATGGTCAATGAGTTGGTTTTCCCAATGATCATACTCAGGAGGGGGAAAGACTCATCATCATTAATGAGCATATGAAAAGGGGTGAGGCAATTCATGGATGGCACAAATATATTCCTAGGATCATAAGGAAGGCAACAAAACACAATGCTCCTATCGATATCATCATCATCAGTATCATAGATAGGGTCCTTATCAAGACGAAGTCCATCGATTTCCCACTTCCCCTCTTCAATATGCAAGTAATCACTAATGTCAATGTCTAAGGGGCTAGTGGGGTCATCTTTCTCAAGGTTCTTGATATGCAAAATATCATAGACAACATTCTTGAAAAAGATGGGGCTATCTTCAATTCTACTTTCTAAGGAATCCTCTTCTTCATGATCCTCCTCATGTTCAATGAAGGCTTCCTCTTGAATATTAAATATTTGGCAAGCTTGTTCCCCAGCTCGAAAATGCTCAAGAAAGCCATCAAAGAATGCTTCAATTGACGAGATGCTCCTAGGTTTGTAATTATATAACCAAAAATTATGACCATGAAGGGATCTCATGAAGCACATTATGAGGACATCGTGATGAACCACCTCAACCTTTGAGATGTATGTAGCAAATCTTGCCACATGATCAATTGCAGAAAGTGGACCACCATCAAACTTGGGCACCTCACATATGGTAGTCCAAGTGAATGATTAGGGTGTCCAGGGATGCCAACAATGTCCAAGGCGGAGATTTCATCAAAGTAAGACATTTTATAAGGTCACACATATCAATGACACCAAAATCACCAAGGTGAATTCAAAGTGTCTTCAAAGATGCTTGCTTCACCCTAGGAGGCCTTGTGGAGGGATACTGCACAAGGCAATCACTACACCAAGAGACAACAATGAGGGAATAGTCGTCTGTCACCATAACTACTCCCCCCTGCTCTTTATGGACTTTCACCAATGGGAGGAGTCTTGGTATATGTTGGAAATTGGGCAGCTTCGGGATGAATTTCCCTTGGGAAACCCCACCGCCCCACAGGAAATCCAGTATACCCCAAAGATAATTTATAATGGTCAAAATAAGAATTCAAAGAAATATTATTCTATTTGGCACAAAAATCATTTGAGTGAATAATTTCAAAGGCTTTTCTCAATTTATTTAAATGATATTTAAATTTGAATTTCCCTCTACAAAATCAATTTCATACTGCCTATGTTGGCTTGCACCAAGGGACGAGTCTCTCCATATGAAGAATCAACTATATATATACCCGTAAATATGCAACTCATCCAATCTGGTGAAGATCTCAATGGTTCGTATAAGTTTATGAGGTTCACATCTGTGGCAAGTTTGGATATTTTCTATGGTAGGCACTTCGTGGCTCATCACTTGTATCTAATGCTCGCTCCATCAAGTGGCTTGCTCTTCTCTGCGATTCACTATAGGGGCTCTATAATATCCCCAATTTTGATTTTCTGTGTTAGAGACAATTTTGGAAAAGGGGAGACATTTCTGACATTGGGACTTCGGAGGAAAAAGGAAAATTACAACCTTAGTGGAGAGTGGGAACCACAAGGAGAGAAAATTTGACACAAGAGGCAATTCACACTAGTGGGAAGAGAGAGAGAAAGGAAGGGGTGCAAATTAGTAAAAGGTGGGGACCACCAAGGGAGAGAGGGCCAACAATTATAAATAGAGCTTGGAGGCCTCCATTTGGTATCTTTAATCATTTGACAATTCAACATTAGTTCTCTTGAGCTGCTTAGCCAAGAAAACCCGTATTGTTCAACACAAGGAATTTCTGAGCTGGAATTTCACCTTCATTTCAGAGAACTTTGAGTGTCTCCCTAGTGAGGCAGTTTGGGGAGTTCAATTGAGAGTTTCCATCGGGCATATTTGCAGGTTACTTCCGCTGGTGTGTGTTCCTTACAGGGCAAATTAGTGGTTCAAATTGCTTGTGGAGAGATTAGTTATAGAGGAGTAGAACATTAGAGGATTTGCAAGTGTTTCCTATTAGTTTATCTGGAAATTTTGTGGTGATTAGCGGGGCTAAGTTTGAGGGAATTCTTGGGGCCAAAATTCTACATTTCTGGAAGTGTGCAAGGGAATTCTTGGGGCCGAAATGCTACATTGCTGATTGAGAACACTGAGCTATGCTCTTTGTCCCTATCTGAGCTCCGAGAGAGAGGAATTGAGTTAGAGAGCTCTTGGGGTTGAGGGAACTCTAGACAATAGGATAGTTGTGATCCTTACCTCACGCTAAGTAGTATCCTCCCATTGTATGACAATAGGATAACTGAAATCCTTACCACATGGTGAGCAGTATCATGCCTATTGTCATCTTTGGGAGTTGACAAAGTATACCCTAGTTGGCATCCTACCTACAAGTTGGGCTTGTTGGGATTGTTCCTCCCCATCTGGCCAATGGGTTGAGGTGACTTGAGATAGGGTGTGATCCTTACCATTTATGGTAAGTCGTATCTCGCTCAAGGGATGGGATGCAAGTGTTCTACCACTTGAGTCTTGAGGCTCTAGATGGGAAGATCAATGGACAATAGGACATAGTGTGATCCTTAAGTCGATCTCGCCTATTGTCATTAGACAATATGATAAAGTGTGATCCTTAAGTCAATCTTGCCTATTGTCACAAGTCAATAGGATAGAGTGTGATCCTTACCCTTGTGGTAAGTGGATCTTGTCTATTGTCCTTGGATATGATGATTCTTCTTCTTTAGATAGAGACATCATTGTTCAACTGTTGATTAAAAGTGAGACAAGATGAGACAAGATGTGATGAAATGGATATCTTATAGAACTTGACTAGGAGACTAGTAGGGTTTGGAGGATAAATCTCCCCTACCATTGATTGTGGATTCTTCTTCTTCTATCAGTCAAGTCCAGATGCAATGATGTTGTTGCTGCCTGCCTTCTTATATTGAGACACGACATCCGAAATGAGACTTACGATGTGAATAGAAATTCCTCCCTAGCGAAGAGGGAGTGTTGAAAATTGGGCAGCGTCGGGATGAATTTCCATTGGGAAACCCCACTGCCCCAAAGGAAATCCAGTATACCCCAAAGAGAATTTATAATGGTCAAAACAATAATTCAAAGAAATAATAATCTATTTGTTGAGAAATCCTTAGGGCAACATGGTTAGGATTTTATTAATTTGATTTCTCTATCCTTGACACTTTCTTGTAATGTTTCTTATCAATTATTTTTTGTAGTTATTATATTCTTATCATCAAGACAAATGCCAAACAATGAAGATTACTAACACAACAAGAGAACACAAGATGTAGGCACTCAGCTAGGGCAAAACACCTCTTTGAGGGGAAAACCCAGTCAAACTCTTCTTCAATAGTAGAACCAGATCAAGTTGAGACATCCAAGACCCTTTGACCTATACCAAGACCTCCCTCTATCCATCAAGTCAACCTTTCAAAAGATGTTTGAGACAACTATCTTTATATCATAGATTTTAGGGTCTCGGTCTTCCTTTTGTCTGCATCATACAAATATACTTCGGTCCCGCAATAGCAAACTTTGGTCCTCCTCTTTCATTTTATTTCAATAGATAACTCTTCCTTTTATGCTTTTTTCGTAGTTCATCAACAAAAATTGCAAATTGAATTCATGTTGGTTGGTTAATTCTCAATAGGACGAATGCTCCTTTATATATATATTATATATATATATATATATAGTCTTTGTCTTTGGGGGGTGGATGTGTCCCTTCATGAGGCTGCCTAGACTGTTGAAGAGGCCAACTTGATAGGAGGTGTTACTCATGCTGCTTACACGTACTTACAAGTCAGTGAGAAAAATCCTTCAACCCCACAAGGTGTGGTTGGTGGCAGAGAACTAAGAGAAGGGGTTGTCACACTAATCTCGACTCTCTCTGTTTAAGCTATCTCCTAGGTTAGCTAAGGGGGGGTGGTCCCTAAAGGAAAACTAAGTTAAAGTTGTGAGTTGTCTAGGAGAGTTGTTAGAGTTAAATAGACTTCTTAAGATTTATAAGAAAAAACTAATATGACCTATAACCATTAATACATAAGATAAGCATGAAATATGTAAGTGCCTTTAGAGTATTGCTCTTTAAGAAATGAAATTGTATTTGCTTAAAATGAAGTGAAATGCTTTCAAATGGAAAGCTAAAGTAATCCTGAAAAGTGAAACAATAAACTGTTAGCACAAGATATTATAAATGCTTTTAAGATGAACATGTTTACAAATCAAAGCATAGAAACTATCTTGCCCAAAAGGATACAATTAGAAATCTACTTGTGAGAACGAGATGATAAAACAACTCAAATGTTAGACCAAGATGACAACATGCAATTAAGTTTGCAACAAAATAAGAGTACTTGAAAGTGAGATCAATGAGCATCAAAATGGCAATATGTAATTAAGCTTCAAAGTTCAAGGGTAAACCAATTTCCAAGCACAAGAAAGTTAAACTAAACTTGCTGCAGAATTAAGAGATTACAATGCTTGCATATAAAATGCTTCTTGACATAAGATTTGCATGTGAAACTTTTAACCATCAAGATAGCAAGAAATTTAAGAACTTTGCAAGTAAAGTAAATGTGATGAAATGATGTTCTTGGTTTTCTTATTAACTAGCGCTAAAACAAAATTACAATTGAACTCTAGTCTTCAAACATCATCCTCGCCCAAAGATTTGAATCTCACAATGAGGAGTCAATAGAGGTAGAGGGTCCCTAAAAAGGTCTATTCAACCAACTAAAGTTGGAGGTAAGTTTTAGTGATGCTTGGGGCATGTAAGTAAATTAACTTCAACTTGAAATGTACTTGCTTGACATGAAATAGAATGTTACTTTATGGAGAAAATTTGTCCAAATACTTGATGCACGTAAGATGCGTTTAATGGTGAAACATAAATAAACTTGGAACTATGTTCAAGCCAAATAAGATCAAGTAAAAAGTGTTTGCATGCAAAAAATCTGAACTTGTTATGGATTTAAAACATGTAGTAAATTAAATTAAAGTGCATGCAAAAATGAGTGTGATGCATGTTGTGTTAATTTCCCAACTAGATGATATGCATGCAAAATGAAATAAACCAACAAAATCAAACCACCATGCCTCTCCAAATGGTGGAGAGATAGGGATGCCAACGAGCAAAACCTATGCTCCCAAAATCAGAAATTTTATTAGTTGTTACAAGAAGGAAAAAACAATGAAATCTTCTCTAAAATCCAAGGAAAGTCTTAACAATTTGGCTTCCAACCATAGACCTTTCTAGGGTGAAAATTTCTGTAGTTTGAGGCCCACAAAGGCTCAACAAAATGCAGATTTTTGAAGAAGGAGAAGAGAAGATAATCATCCTCTATGGCCACAACCAAGAGAGAGAAAAAGATGGCCAAAAGAACTCAACTTCCCTAAAGAAGAACACGACCTTGTCCTAGAAGAACTCGGCCTAAAGGTGGAAGTAGTTACTAAATTTGAGCCCCAAGGCCCTGCATGCAAACTTGCAATTAGTTTTTTGACGATGAATCCCGCAAGTAGCTGCAAGAGAAAATGTTAGAAATTGCTACAACAACACATCAAATATTAGCTCAAGAAAACTACAAAATATGTTACAAAATAATCTACAAGAGGCTAGGCCAAAGAGTATGAGCAAGCTCTCCTCTTTCCCTAGCCATGACTTGACTCTTTGAAATAGCCAGATATTGATAAATGAAGTGCAATACGTGAACAATAAAATTTTTAACGTGATTTTGATGCAATAAATAAGAGTCTAAAGAAATTTGAAAGAATCCCTGCAAGACACAAATAAGATATGGATGAGACTTTGAAGTTCAATACATGCGGGTTCTCCTTGAATATTTTTTAAGAATGGGTTGATTCCTTCGAGAATTTCCCCTCACGCTTGAAAATCTTGACCAAAGAATGATTCCTCTACAAAACTTCACCACAAATCATTAAATCCACATGAAATTAAATAAGTGCAGTGGAAAGAGTTCCTAGAGATACATCTAACATCCACTAGAAAATTTCTTTTCCTAAAGCAAATAAGTAATTCTTATGCGAATATGAGATAGCTGCATACTAACATAACTTGAAACAAGCATGAAATAAACAATGACATGAGGAAATAAGTAGAAGCATAACAACAAGTCAAGAATTTACCACACATGCAAGGAGAAGAACACCATCACGGTTTACCCCAAAGACTGTTGCATTATATTGCAAGTAGTGAATACAAATCCGTAGCGTCTTCTCAAGCACAATAGCTCATATTACATGATACAATATGAGAGCGAAAGATCATTTAAATAGACAAATGGGAGCTAATCCCGATGGAAAAACCAAGTGATAAGTGTAGCTTGATGACAATCCCAAAGACCAAGTCAAGTTTCAAGTGGCAAAAGAACTTATGTAGCATGCTGTGAAGTGTCAACGAGTTCTTCTCTTTGCTGGTAGCGAGTTCCCTTGACTGATATGTGCATTATTTTCATGAGAAAATTGTTAGACTAAGTAGGAGGAATATCACACTCAACGAGCTGCTAACCCAAACATATGAACCTGTGATAAACATGTGTGTCAAATCTGGCTGCATATAGTCTCAAGAACTGCCAATAAACCGACGGAAGAAAGTAGTTTAATAGGAGATAAATCTTCCACAAATATGAGCTAGAAACCAATCAAATCTCAAGAGAATATTATCGTTATCCAACTGCTATGCGTAGACATCGTTTGATAGGCTTGCATGTAATTTGATTGGTTCATATGTGTAGATGACTGGAGGACAAAGTGGTGGGACAAGCTCTGACACACTGTCCCCCACTAACTAATAGCATATCTAAACTGTGCATTGACTGATTTGCGTGGAGTTGACCCTTGTTGGCTAATTTGCGTGGAGCTGACCCTTGTTGGCTAATTTGCGTGGAGCTGATCCGTGTACAAGTGTGATCGTATACTATACTTTGGAGAAACATTTACCATAAATTTCTCATAAACTTTTGCCCTCCATTGATCCCTTGCTGCGTTTGAAACCTTTGACATTTATGGCACGTGCATATTTCTCTTTTAATTACCCATATGTAACAAAGGAGAGTGAGGTGGGGTCCATTCCCCACTCACTAACTTACCTTATATTTTAATTCCATCACATTTTTTTTTCTTTTTTGAGTTAAATCTAACTTGAATTTTTGCCATATGTAATGCTTTATGACTTCATCGTGAAACAATTTGACTGCCTTTGACTTGGCACTTGGCACATTTGACTTTGAATTGTACCTTATGTGGTGGGCCCCACATACTTGCCACATCAACTTTGACTTCTCCTATGAACTTCCACGTCACCCTTTGACTCTTTTTTTGACTTTGGAAAAATAAATATTTTTTCCATTTTTTTTGAATTTCTTCTTATTTTTGCCACTAACATTAGGAAAATTAGCTTTTGAGGGACTATAAGTCGTTTTTTGACCCTCAAAGTGGGTTCTAGGATAATGCTGGGTCTCTGAGGATGAATTTCGAATAGTCACACACCCCAAACATTTCCTAAAACCACTTATTTACATCATTACATAGAAAATAATAATTTTTTTTTGTTTTGCAGGAAATTTTTAACTATTAAAAGATCATACTTAGACGTAGCCAAATTCCACGAAATTTTTTGTGTGATCTAGTATGGTAATATACATCGACTATAGACACTAAGATGTGTTAGGGGCTCAACTTTTAAATCGTCACCCCCACTTTGGGGTTAAAAGTGATTGAAAAAACCTAGAAATTATCTGCCTCTAAAAAATAAGGGATAATTAACTAGATAAAAAAAGCACTCCAAGGTGTACTCGTTTGCTAATCGAGTCCCAACATCCTAGGCCTGTTACAGACTCAAAACTCATCATGACTAGTATCACTTATTATAATTCCCCGCAGTGTGTGGAATCTGGGTATAAGAAAGATGATGAGAAATAGAAGTAGAGTTTAAAAACTCTGTTGATTGATGATATCTGATGGTACAAGTGTTATTTGGTACATCCTTAGGCATGGAGTTTTCATATAATCATCAGGTGCCACTCCAGTGGTCAACAAGACGCAAGGCTAACTTGATGGAGGAGGGACAAGTTATAATTTTGACATAAAATATTTTTCTTTCTATGACACAATGAGTCCAAGAAGGATCTTTTACATAATGAATTTGACTTAAGATAGATACCCTAGAGCATTCAATGGGTGCTTTTGACCTAGAAACAAAATAAACCAGGCATGAAACCCATGCTTAACAATAATTTTTTCTTTTTACAATTTTTTTTTTTTTTTTGACAAATACATTACATCATGACTCAAATACAATTATGAAGATCCAAACTAGTTATATTTCTCAACAGTATTTGGCACAAAAATTGTTTGAACGAATAATTTCAAAGGTTTTCTCAATTATATTTAAATGATGTTTAAATTTGAATTTCCCTCTACAAGATCCGTTTCATACTGCCTATGTCAGCTTGCACCAAGGGACGAGTCTCTTCATATGAAGAATCAACTATATATATGCACGTCAATGTTCAACTCATCCAATCTGGTGAAGATCTCAGTGGTTCGTATAAGTTTCTGAGGTTCACATCTGTGACAGGTTCAAATATTTTCTATGGTAGGCACCTCGCATATCTGTGGCTCACTACTTGAATCTGATGCTTGCTCCATCAAGTGGCTTGCTCTTCTCTGCAATTCATTATAGGGGATCACTATTTATGGCTCGTACGCTATACATAGTGACTCGTCACATAAGTTCTGGGTTTGCATCTATTTGGTGGCTCCTCAATCCCCTGTGGGTCTTGCAAATCTCCAAAACACGAATCATTTCACATTCTTTGGCTTGTATCTCATTAGCAGTGGGATCGCATTGGTTTTGTGGCTCGATTGTCTCTGGCTTGCTACAGTGGCTTGTTTCTATCACTATTACAGTGACATCGCTACAGGGGTTTGATTCTATGACTCGTTTAGAGTGCTCTGAGGCTCGCTCTAAAATTGTATTAACATCATATCACAACAGTGGCTTGCAATATTCGATGGTCGCATTATAGTGGTCACATTACAATATTCACACTACAATGGTCGCATTCCTCTGTGGCTCGTAGTAGTGGATTTGTGTCATGCAATTTACAAAAGTATCTTGCTCCTTATGTCACATAATTATTGAATGATGATTTTGTGGTTTGCATCGATATGTGAGTCATGTTTGTATGGCTTGCATTATGATGAATAGACTGTAATCTTCATTATGTGAGACAATGATATCTATATTACGAATTCTGAGACAGTGGGATTTATAGAGTAAGACAATGATCTATATATAACAATATCAATATGACTATGTTGTTTAACCTTGTTTACAGTGAAGTAAGTGACAATGATACATGTGTCAGTAATCGTGATACAATGAACTTTATTCATAGCAGTGACCTTGCCATCTTGATAATAGAAAGTCTTGTTCTTAGGGTGATCTAGTATAACAATGATTTGTCATGGTAGTGACCATGATACATAATGTAGTGACCTAGATGGAAATGTTTTTTGATGACAATACTCTTGATTGCTGAGATCTCGTTGAAACAGTTAACCTAATCTTGACATGACTATGATGTGAGGCACATGACAATGCTGCTATGTTAGGGATGACAATGCTCCTTTGACAGTGATGACAATGCTGATAGGGATGACAATCCTACTATGATTGATGTGACAATGTATCTATGGCAGATTTGATATTATATGATAGTAGCTCTTCTGAACTTGTCTCGTTCAGTTCACAAACAAAATTGTAAATTGACTTGGGTTGGCCCTAGGTGGCCTAATGTAATATCTCACTATGGATGCACTTTGTATCTTAGTTGAACAATTGATGAATATCTAACAAAAGAAGAATTTGGATGGGTTTTCCCCCTAGTGGGGTTTTGCCCTGGTCTCTAACATAAATCATGGTGTCCATATTTGTGTATGCTTTTCTTCAGTTGTTCTTTATAGTTCTACTGCACTGCTGATATTATTGTTCTTTCTACATAATTGCTAAGAATGTTATGAAGTTATGGGGTGAATGCAACATGTAAATGATAAAGTTTGTAAATGCAATTATCTAAAGCAAAGAGCAATGTAGCTTTAAAAATTAATAGTATAAAGGTCACCTAATAGGTATTCTAGGTTTTAAAGGTATGAAGTGATCAAAAGGTTTCTAAAGAAAAGACACAATTTACGTACTAGGCTCCAACTATGAAGAGGAGAAAATTCATTTTGCTTAGAGAGGCCAAATTGGGGCAACTCAAGACCTAGGGTTTGATTGATATGTTGTAAGTTGGGATGGCCAAAGGTCAAAGTGTCAAGAAAGGGTTTCCCATAAGGTGTTTCAACAAGGTTATGGCACATGATGTTGAAGAAAGTGTAACTAGGTTAGGTCTTCATAAATGTACTTTTGATATTTGTATTTATTCAAGAAAAGAAATATTATTTTTGTTATATTTATCAATGAGTTTCTTGCTCATTGAAGTAGGTCAAGCACATATTTAAGTGCATCTAGGAAGTCAAAGAGTCAATGTATTTATTGAAGACCCTTAAGGGCATGTTACACTATGTATAAACTTGTATAAGTGTCAAAGGAAATATCTCCAAGAAAAATCAAGTCCTCTCCATGCAATGACATCCTCCTAGCAGCAAAAATGATGAAGAAACACCAAGTAGGCCTAAAGGAGGGACAATCCTCTATATAAAGAGGCTGTCCACTCCCTCATAACAACCAGTACTCACCTCTGAAATCAGCAAGCAAGGTAAGTCAAGGAAAAGTGAAGAAGGACGAAGTTTAAGGGGTCTCCAAGTGCAGCGAAGAAAAGCAAAGTTTTTGCACTGTTTCTAGGGCAAAGTACAGTCACATGTGCAAGAAAAAGGAGGGCAGTCTGCGGTTATATCAGCAGCAAAATCAGAGTCATATATTCATCTTGGTTTGGGCTTGAAACTTAGGCCTACAAGGCCTCCCACTAGAGCGAAGAAGAGACTCTCTCATACAAAGGAGAAAGGAACCAAATACACGACTAAACCTCCCACATGTGGGAGAATTTAGGGCTGCAGAACTGTCATATCAAGCCTGTACCTACACATTGAAGAAGAAACTCGGTTGGTCAAGAAGAAGGAAGAAATCATCATTAGTGAAGGGCTTCACTAGAGACCAAGGATAAGTGTCTCTTCTAGGGCAAGTACAACAAGGACTACCAACAATTGTAAGAAGAGCAAAGTGCCAGAAGAAAGAGAACGAAGTGTTGGAAGGAGGACTAAGTGCCGGGGAACAAAGTGCAAGAAAGAGGAAGGACTTGACTTGTGCTTGGAAGATATTCTAGTCAAGGGTATAGGCTTTGGCATTGATCAATAATAAGCTTCAAGAAGAGAAATTTATGAAAGAGTTTTCCTCTATAAGAGAGAGAGGTTTTGGCCCTGGCAGAGAGCCAATATCTTGTGTTCTTGTTTCTTATGTTTGTTAGCAGTTTGATGAAGTAAACACACACACACTAATAATAAGAAGAAGATCAAGGTAAGATAAATTGTAAAAGTGCTTCACAAATTGTTATCAAGTTTAGAAGAATCCTATTATACATAACTTTCCTTGATTCTTCAACATGTTGCCATGGTATTAGAGCTTAGGTGACACATCAAGGAAAGGGCATCTCAAGAACACTCATCAAGGAAGGACATCTACAAAAGTTGAAGCATCAAGCCAAGAAGTCTCAATCTCATCAAGGACAAGAAAGGGCTACAAGAAGACTACAAAGCAAAAGGAGAAGCCTTTGGTATGAAGGCACCTACAAGATGAGCAAATCAAGGAGGGACCTACATCAAGCCACACCATCTTCAAAAGGAAAAGCACTACAAGCCAAATCATCAAGTAATCAATCAAGTCCATTTGAAGAAAGCAACTTGAAGAACATCAAGATCAAAGGAAGGCAAGCCATCAAGTCTTCAAGAAGAAAGCAAGTCCACTACATCTCAAACTCTATCAAGTAAAGTATGTCCCCTTCTGATTATACATCAATGCCTTTTTGCAAGGAAAGCAATAAATTGGTTGGGACCACTAACTTCCTTGCATGGAAGAAGAGGACAGATTTACTTCTCAAGGAGAATGAACTTTAGAACACATCAAAGGGAATATCACTATCGTTGCTAAGGAACAACCTCAAGCCCTTAGCCAAGTACAATAAGGATGAGACAAGAGCTCAAAGGATTCTAATAGAATCCATCAAAGACTCTCTCATTCCTTATGTCTCCAAACTTGAAACATCAAAAGAAATCTATGACAAGCTAATAGAGCTATTCTCGGTAAGCACAACTGGAGAAGTGATATTTCTTCGAAATGATTTGTAGAAGATAAAGATATCAAGGGAAGGAATAGCTCCATATTTCATGAAGATCTTTGAGATGAGGGATCAACTTCAAGCGCTGGGAGAAGTCATGTCTGACAGAGAAATGACAATAGTAGTATTCAATGCTCTACCTGAGGATTGGGGCAAGTTCACATCAAGCATATATGCCAAGAAGGAAGCTACTCCACTAAGTGAATTATGGTCTCTATGCAAGATAGAGGAAACTAGACTCAAAGCAAAAGAGGATGTGGGATCAAAGGAGCAAGCATTTGCAACCATAGCCAAGAAAAAGGGAAATTTGGCAAATTTGGTCGACAAAGAACAAACAATAGAGATATGTCCAAAATCCAATGATTTGGATGCCAAGAATATGGACACTACAAAAGGAATTGTCCAAAACGGACAACAACAACAAAAGAAAAAGGGAAGAAGCTCACATGACTCAAGAAGTGAAAGAAGAAGACAAGAAGCAAAAGAAGGAAGATCCTCCAGATCTCTACTATGACTAAGTCTACTTCTTTACTTAAAGTCTTCTTTCAAAGTTTTGAGTAATATAGGAGCATGTAGGAATAGAATAAAAATGCATGGCTAGAAACATCTTCTAGAATCTAAAAGCATGATGTACATAGAGTTCAAAATACGCATGTAGAACAAGCATTTAGAAATAGAAGAAAACGCATGGTTAGAAATATCTTCTAGAATATAGGAGCATAGTGTACATATAGCTCAAGATATTTATATAGAAGGAGCATACCTATTATAAGACCTCACCCATGATAAAAGAATAAGTGATCATGATTGTAAATTTTAGAGGGCCACCATCATCAAAAGAGAGAGACATTTGCAAGATGAGGATCAACAAGATCCTATGACAATAATCTTCAAAAGAAGGTTCATAAATAAGAGCAGATGTGTCAACAAGAATTCCATTCATGGAATACAAGGAAGAATGACGTGCATGCAAGAATGGATGAAGCCAAGAAGGGCTACATCAATCAAGAAGGACCATCAAATGAAGCCGAGATGATCAAAGCAAAATCAAGATGAGGTATGTATGCACTAAAAGGTAAAGTCATGTCATCTTATATATTATTAAAGTCATGGGAATAAATCTAAGACATGATCAAGTACAAAAAGATCTCTTTCACCGAAGACATACTCAAGAGCATGTAAGTCAACAGGAGAAGTGCTCACATAAGGAGCATAAGGTTGTTGACTACTCCATGAAGCAAGTGAAGAAGAAAATACTCTCCTAAGGACTACAAGATTGCTAACTAAAAGACATTTGAAGAAGAAATGCTGACTAGTTCAAGTAAGCAGGAAAAGAAGAAAGTGCTCTCTTGGGGATGTATAAGGTTTTTATCTAAACAACTCAAGAAGAAGCAAATTAAGAAAGAGATCAAGCATGTGAAGAACACCATGGTCATAAGGAATCACTATCCGACAAGATCCATTAAAGACATCTCCCGAAAGAAGGCGTGACAACTCTGACAAAGGAAGAAAAAAGATCAAAGGACCCTTGACACCTATGAAGGCCTTGGAGATATTAAGGTGCAGATAGCTGATTCAACTCTACGAAGATGTCATGATGAAGAGGCCATGTAACAAAAGCACTATCTAATGTTGAAGCAAGTCATGATGAAGTCATGAAGGGCTACCAAATCGAAGTATGGAAACAAGCAAGTACAACTAAGCATCTATGTAAGTATTCTAAAAGCATAGATAGATGACAAAGGAGTAGCCAGATGATGAAAGAACCTGACACACATCTAGAAGGACACTTTCCACGAAGAAGCAATGACATGACTGTGAAAATTTCTGAATCTACACATTAGAAATCCTATTGCAATCACTGGTTTATCATCTCCTACTTGTTTTTTACATTCAACAAGTTATTTAATTATGTAAATAACGATGAAAACACTATTGTAGACTACACATACATACAGATCATGAGCTGAAATAGAACGAGACAAATACATAAGTGACACCATTATTTTTGGACAATCGTCCCCGGAAAAACCCAATTGGGGAAAACCGGTGCAGCATATAGAGGGTTTGTATTATTAAGCATGCAGAATTTGAGTACAACAGGTTGCCTCTCACATCGGCTAACCTTTCAGAGAAATATCGGCAGCAAGAAATACATACGAGGGTTTACCTCGTTCTCTAAGACACAATTGATCCACTGAATGGATGACTCCGACAAGCACTGCGAAAATCCGAGCACAATCTACTTTGTGTGGGCCAGTGTCTTGCCTATGGGAGATTGCGTCACTTTTATGCTGGATCGATTTTCCCTCATAAGCTTTGACTTCAGCCCTCCCGGCTCAGAACATTGAACTCCCAGCAAAATCTTGAACTCCCCTCGGTTATCTCGCACTGCCACTGTAAGAACCCTCTTGGCCTGTGTCATCTCTTCGTGAGCCCCTTCCTTGGTTGCGTAGGCCTCTGCGCTGCCTCTCTGATGCTCGTACTGCCTCTCTTTTTGGTACTCGTTGGCTCAGAACTCCCTTCTGATCCAAGTCTCTGCTACTGCCCCTCTCACTGCAACTCAGATCACCTATTCGATTTTTGCAGCAAACCTCGCCCCAGAATAATCGAACTGACTGATCACTTGGTGTATCTCCAACTGACCCTCAAGCCTCCTCTTATAGTTTTCCTGTTGATGAATCAACGACTGAGATTAAGTCACTAATCAACGACTAAGATTAAAACAAACTTGATCCTCGTTGCTTAGAAGTTTCTCACCCATATTCTTATTAATATCCATTAATATTTTTATTTTCCTAAGTTTAGACTTAGGAACCCGTTAAAAATATTAATTATTTTAATAACTCCTCATCTGGGTGGAATTTCTCCAAACGATTTCTGGGTCTCGGAGATCTCAAGTGTTCTAGCTCCTCCACAAAATTTTGGAGCTAGAGCACATCCGACGCTAGCCAAAATCAACAATGACAAGCCAATAAGGAAAGTGATTGATGGCAGGTGCCCTACCAAGAAGAAGTTAGAACAAAAAAATTCATGACATCAAAGAAGGAGATCAAGCAGCTGAAGGACCCATGAAGAAGAAGTTACTAATGAATGGACAAGTCCCTAGCTAAGGGGGAGTTATAACAAGTTCCCAATTACAAAGGAACTTGGACAAGTACCTTTTTAGAGGATTTTTGGGCATATCTTCCTCAATTGAGAGGAAGCAATAGACACAACATTCTTGTCTTCACTTGGGAAGAAAGAATGGGAGGATTGGTTAATCATCTGGGATCCGATACTCTTTGAGGATGTGTAGGGCATCCAAGACAAGAGTAGGCAAGAGGACCAATATTCTTTGAGGGCTGGGAACCCAAGACAAGAATAATCCTAGAAGGTTATACTCAGTGAACACCCGGGTGGGTATGTACCTTGAGAGACAATGACTAAGGTGTCTATAAGCCATTGGCCTCGCCAACATTGTGTTCTGATCTAATGAGAGATAGAGCTGTTAGTCAAGGCCTTTGCTATGGACAATGTTGGTTACTATGATGCTATAACAGATGGATTGCCAATCTGGTTTCTCTTATGTGAATTTTTCAAGATTGAAAATTAGCCAAACACCTTGTAATGATTTATGAATACCTCCCTAGTTAAGAGGGAGTATTGAAGAAAGTGTAACTAGGTTAGGTCTTCATAAATGTACTTTTGATATTTGTATTTATTCAAGAAAAGAATATTTATTTTTGTTATATTTATCAATGATTTTCTTGCTCATTGAAGTAGGTCAAGCACATATTTAAGTGCCTCTAGGAAGTCAAAGAGTCAATGTATTTATTAAAGACCCTTAAGGGCATGTTACACTATGTATAAACTTGTATAAGAGTCAAAGGAGATATCTCCAAGCAAAATCAATTCCTCTCCATGCAACAACGTTCTCCTAGTAGCAAAAATGGTGAAGAAACACCAAGTCGACCTACAGTCAACAAGTCGGCCTCAAGTCGGCCTAAAGGAGGGACAATCCTCTATATATAGAGGCTGTCCACTCCCTCATAATGACCAATACTCACCTCTGAAATCAACGAGCAAGAGAAGTCAAGGAAAAGTGAAGAAGGACGAAGTTTAAGGGGTCTCCAAGTGCAGCGAAGAAAGAAGGAGGAAAAGTGAAGTTTTGGGACTGTTTCTAGGGCAAAGTATAGTCACACATGTGAGAAAAAGGAAGGTAGTCTGCGGTTATATCAACAACAATCACAGTGATATATTCATCTTGGTTTGGGCTTGAAACTTAGGCCTACAAGGCCTCCCACTAGAGCAAAGAAGAGACTCTCTCATACGAAGGAGAAAGGAACTAAATACACTACTAAACCTCCCACACGTGCGAGAATTTAGGGCTGCACAATTGTCATATCAAGTCTGTACCTACACATTGAAGAAGGAGCTCGGTTTGTCAAGAAGAAGGAAGAACTCATCATTAATGAAGGGCTTCACTAGAGACCAAGGATAAGTGTCTCTTCTAGGGCAAGTACAACAAGGACTACCAACAATTGTAAGAAGTGCAAAGTGCCGAAAGAAGAAGAACGAAGTGCCGGAAGAAGGAGGACTAAGTGTTGGGGAACAAAGTGTAGGAAGGAGGGAGGACTTGACTTGTGCTTGGAAGGTATTCTAGTCAATGGTCTAGGGTTTGGCATTGATCAATAAGAAGTTTCAATAAGAGAAATTTACGAAAGGGTTTTCCTCTCTAAGAGAGAGAGGTTTTGGCCTTGGAAGAGAGCCAATATCTTGTGTTCTTGTTTCTTATGTTTGTTAGTAGTTTGATGAAGTAAATGCACACACACTAATAATAAGAAGAAGATCAAGCTAAGATAAATTGTAAAAGTGCTTCACAAATTGTTATCAAGTTTAGAAGAATCCTATTATACATAACTTTCCTTAATTCTTCAACATGTTGTCATGGTATTAGAGCTTAGGTGACACATCAAGAAAAGGGCATCTCAAGAACACTCATCAAGGAAGGACATGTACAAAAGTTGAAGCATCATGCCAAGAAGTCTCAATCTCATCAAGGACAAGAAAGGACTGCAAGAAGACTACAAAGCAAAAGGAGAAGCCTTTGGTATAAAGGCACCTACAAGATGAGCAAATCAAGGAAGGACCTACATCAAGCCACACCGTCTTCAAAAGGAAAAGCACTACAAGCCAAGTCATCAAGTAATCAATCATTCCATTTGAAGAAAGCAACTTGGATAACATCAAGATCGAAGAAAGGCAAGCCATCAAGTCTTCAAGAAGAAAGAAAGTCCACTACATCTCAAACTCTATCAAGTAAAGTATGTCCCCTTTTGATTATACATCAATGTCTTTTTGCAAGGAAAGCAATAAACTGGTTGGGACCACTAACTTCCTTGCATGGAAGAAGAGGACTGATTTACTTCTCAAGGAGAATGAACATTTAGAACACATCAAAGGGAATATCACTATCCTTGCTAAGGAACAAACTCAAGCCTTAGCCAAGTACAATAAGGATGAGACAAGAGCTCAAAGGATTCTAATAGGATCTATCAAAGACTCTCTCATTCTTTACGTCTCCAAACTTGAAACATCAAAAGAAATCTATGACAAGCTAATAGAGCTATTCTCGGTAAGCACAACTGGAGAAGTGATATTTCTTCGAAATGATTTGTATAAGATAAAGATATCAAAGGAAGGAATAGCTCCATATTTCATGAAGATCTTTGAGATGAGGGATCAACTTCAAGAGCTGGGAGAAGTCATGTCTGACAGAGAAATGACAACAGTAGTACTCAATGCTCAACCTGAGGATTGGGGAAACTTCACATCAAGCATATATGCCAAGAAGGAAGCTACTCCACTAAGTGAATTATGGTCTCTATGCAAGATAGAGAAAACTAGACTCAAAGCAAAAGAGGATGTGGGACCAAAGGAGCAAGCATTTGCAACCATGGCCAAGAAAAAGGGAAATTTGGCAAATTTGGTCCATAAAGAACAAACAATAGAGATATGTCCAAAATCCAATGATTTGGATGCCAAGAATATGGACACTACAAAAGGAATTGTTCAAATTAGACAACAACAACAAAAGAAAAAGGGAAGAAGCTCACATGACTCAAGAAGTGAAAGAAAAAGACAAGAAGCAAAAGAAGAAAGATCCTCCAGATCTCTACTATGACTAAGTCTACTTCTTTACTTAAAGTCTTCTTTCAAAGTTTTGAGTAGTATAGGAGCATGTAGGAATAGAATAAAAATGCATGGCTAGAAACATCTTCTAGAATCTAAAAGCATGATGTACATAGAGTTCAAAATACTCATGTGGAATGAGCATTAGAAATAGAAGAAAATGCATGGTTAGAAATATCTTCTAGAACATAGGAGCATAGTGTACATATAGCTCAAGATATTCATATAGAAGGAGCATACCTATTATAAGACCTCATCCATGATAAAAGAATAAGTGATCATGATTGTAAATTTTAGAAGGCCACCATCATCAAAAGAAAGAGACGTTTGCAAGATGAGGATCAACAAGATCTTATGACAATAATCTTCAAAAGAAGGTTCATAAATAAGAGCAGATGTGTCAACAAGAATTCCATTCATGGAATACAAGGAAGAATGACGTGCATGCAAGAATGGATGAAGCAAAGAAGGGCTACATCAATCAAGAAGGACCATCAAATGAAGCTGAGATGATCAAAGCAAAATCAAGATGAGGTATGTATGCACTAAAAGGTAAAGTCATGTCATCTTATATATTATTAAAGTCATGGGAATAGATCTAAGACATGATCAAGTACAAAAAGATCTCTTTCACTGAAGACATACTCAAGAGAATGTAAGTCAACAAGAGAAGTGCTCACATAAGGAGCATAAGGTTGTTGACTACTCCATGAAGCAAGTGAAGAAGAAAATACTCTCCTAAGGACTACAAGATTTCTAACTAAAAGCCATGTGAAGAAGAAATGCTAACTAGTTCAAATAAGCAGGAAAAGAAGAAAGAGCTCTCATGGGGAAGTATAAGGTTGTTATCTAAGCAACTCAAGAAGAAGCAAATGAAGAAAGAGATCAAGCATGTGAAGAACACCATGGTCATAAGGAATCACTATTCAACAAGATCCATTAAAGACATCTCCCGAAAGAAGGCGTGACAACTCTGACAAAGGAAGAAAAAGGATCAAAGGACCCTTGACACCTATGAAGGCCTTGGAGATATTAAGGTGCAGATAGCTGATTCAACTCTATGAAGATGTCATGATGAAGAGGCCATCCAACAGAAGCACTATCTAATGTTGAAGCAAGTCATGATGAAGTCATGAAGGGCTACCAAATCGAAGTATGGAAACAAGCAATTACAACTAAGCATCTATGTAAGTATTCTAAAAGCATAGATAGATGACAAAGGAGTAGCCAGATGATGAAAGAACTTGACACACATCTAGAAGGACACTTTCCACGAAGAAGCAATGACATGACTGTGAAATTTTTTGAATCAACACATCAGAAATCCTACTGCAATCACTGGTTTATCATCTCCTACTTGTTTTTACATTTAACAAGTTATTTAATTATGTAAATAGCGATGAAAACACTATTGCAGACTACACATACATACAGACCATGAGCTGAAATAGAACGAGACAAATACACAAGGGACACCATTATTTTTGGTCAATCGTCCCCGGAAAAACCCAATTGGGGAAAACCGGTGTAACATATAGAGGGTTTGTATTATTGAGCAAGCAAAATTTGATTACAACAGGTTGTCTCTCACATCAGCTAACCTTTCAGAAAAATATCGGCAACAAAAAATACATACGAGGGTTTACCTCGTTCTCTAAGTCCCAACTGATCCACTGAATAGATGACTCCGGCAAGCACTGCGAAAATCCCAGCACAATCTACTTTGTGTGGGCCAACATCTTGCCTATGGGAGATTGCGTCACTTCTTTGCTGGATCGATTTTCCCTCAGAGGCTTCGACTTCAGCCCTCCCGACTCAGAACATCGAACTCCCAGCAAAATCTTGAACTCCCCTCGGTCATCTCGCATTGCCACTGCAAGAACCCTCTTGGCCTGCATCATCTCTACGTGAGCCCCTTCCTGGGCTTCGTAGGCCTCTATCCTGCCTCTCTGATGCTACTATTGCCTCTCTTCCTAGTACTCGTTGGCTCAGAACTCCCTTTGGATCCAAGTCTCTGCTACTGCCCCTCTCACTGCAACTCAGATCATGTATTTGATTTTCTCAGCAAACCTCGCCGCAGAAAAATCGAACTGACTGATCACTTGGTGTATCTCCAACTGACCCTCAAGCCTCCTCTTATACTTTTCCTGTTGATGAATCAACCACCGAGATTAAGTCACTAATCAACGACTAAGTTTAAAACAAACTTGATCCTCGTCACTTAGAAGTTTCTCACCCATATTCTTATTAATATCCATTAATATTTTTATTTTCCTAAGTTTAGACTTAGGAACCCATTAAAAATATTAATTATTTTAATAACTCCTCATCTGGGTGGAATTTCTCCAAACGATTTCTGGGTCTCGGAGATCTCATGTGTTCTAGCTCCTCCACAAAATATTTTGGAGCTAGAGCACATTCGATGCTACCAAAAATCAACAATGACAAGTGAAGAAGGAAAGTGATCAATGGACGGCGCCCTACCAAGAAGAAGTTAGAACAAAAAAATTCATGACATCAAAGAAGGAGATCAAGCAACTGAAGGACCCACGAAGAAGAAGTTGCTAATGAAGGGACAAGTCCCTAGCTAAGAGGGAGTTATAACAAGTTCCCAATTACAAAGGAACTTGGACAAGTACCTTTTCAGAGGATACTTGGGCATATCTTCCTTAATTGAGAGGAAGCGATAGACACAACATTCTTGTCTTCATTTGGGAAGAAAGAATGGGAGGATAGGGTAAGCATCTGGGATCCGATACTCTTTGAGGATGTATAGGGCATCCAAGACAAGAGTAGGCGTACCAATATTCTTTGAGGGCTGGGAACCCAAGACAAGAATAGTCCTAGAAGGTTATACTCAGTGAACACTCGGGTGGGTATGTACCTTGAGAGACGATGACTAAGGTGTCTATAAGTCATTGGCTTCGTCAACATTGTGCTCTGATCTAATGAGAGATAGAGTTGTTAGTCAAGGCCTTGCTATGGACAATGTTGGTTACTATGATGCTATAACAGATGGATTGCCAATCTGGTTTCTCTTATGTGAATTTTTCAAGATTGAAAATTAGCCAAACACCTTGTAATGATTTATGAATACCTCCCTAGTTAAGAGGTAGTGTTGAAGAAAGTGTAACTAGGTTAGGTCTTCATAAATGTACTTTTGATATTTGTATTTATTCAAGAAAAGAATATTTATTTTTGTTATATTTATCAATGAGTTTCTTGCTCATTGAAGTAGGTCAAGCACATATTTAAGTGCTTCTAGGAAGTCAAAGTGGCAATGTATTTATTGAAGACCCTTAAGGGCATGTTACACTATGTATAAACTTGTACAAGAGTCAAAGGAGATATCTCCAAGCAAAATCAAGTCCTCTCCATGCAACAACATCCTCCTAGTAGCAAAAATGGTGAAGAAACACCAAGTCGACCTACAGTCAACAAGTCGGCCTCAAGTCGACCTAAAGGAGAGACAATCCTCTATATATAGAGGCTGTCCACTCCCTCATAACGACCAATACTCACCTCTAAAATCAACGAGCAAGAGAAGTCAAGGAAAAGTGAAGAAGGATGAAGTTTAAGGGGTCTCAAAGTGCAACAAAGAAAGAAGGAAGAAAAGTGAAGTTTTGGGACTGTTTCTAGGGAAAAGTACAGTCACACGTGTGAGAAAAAGGAGGGCAGTTTGCGGCTATATCAGCAACAATCACAGTCATATAAATCTTGGTTTGGGCTTGAAACTTAGGCCTACAAGGCCTCCCACTAGAGCAAAGAAGAGACTCTCTCAGACGAAGGAGAAAGGAACCAAATACACTGCTAAACCTCCCACACGTGCGAGAATTTAGGGCTGCAGAACTGTCATATCAATTCTGTACCGACACATTGAAGAAGGAGCTTGGTTGGTCAAGAAGAAGGAAGAAATCATCATTAGTGAAGGGCTTCACTAGAGACCAAGGATAAGTGTCTCTTCTAGGGCAAGTACAACAAGGAATACCAACAATTGTAAGAAGTGCAAAGTGTCGAAAGAAGGAGAACGAAGTGCTGGAATAAGGAGGACTAAGTGTTGGGGAACAAAGTGTAGGAAGGAGGGAGGACTTGACTTGTGCTTGGTTGGTATTCTAGTCAATGGTTTAGGGTTTGGCATTGATCAATAAGAAGCTTCAATAAGAGAAATTTACGAAAGGGTTTTCCTCTCTAAGAGAGAGAGGTTTTGGCCCTGGCAAAGAGCCAATATCTTGTGTTCTTGTTTCTTATGTTTTGTTAGTAGTTTGATGAAGTAAACGCACACACTAATAATAAGAAGAAGATCAAGGTAAGATAAATTGTAAAAGTGCTTCACAAATTGTTATCAAGTTTAGAAGAATCCTATTAGACATAGCTTCCCTTGATTCTTCAACACATGAAACCCTCAAGAAGCCCTCAAGTTGAAGCTATAACTAAACTGGGGTTTTGCCCTATGGAAAACAACTAGGGCAAGAGAAATTATGGATGAAATTGGAATGAATGCCCACCAAGGGGAGTGATTTGAGGCAACCACTACAACTCTTGATGTTTAGACTTTTCAAGACCCAAAATCTCCCGTCTTACTAAATTCGCACTAAGCCCTAGTTGGCTCTTGGGCTTAAGAGGGGCCAATATAGGTGAGGGAGAGAAAGAGTTAAAACTTATGGAAAAAAAATGACTTTGATCACCAACAATGGATGGCCAGTTCCTAGTCCTAGGGTCGATGGAGACTATGGATTCTTTAGGTTGGCTAAAACTTGCAAAGGAGTAAGGATATTTTGATGCCCTAACATCAAAACCCTAACTATTACCTTTGTGAGGGAGGATCAAAATTCACTTGGGAGAGCTAATGTAAGATCACTAAGGGGATTGTCATTCACCTACCATATAATGAGTAATGCATGTAATAATATGACTTAGCTTCCATAAAATTGATATGCAACAAAATTAGGGCACAATATTTAACCTAGATCACCAATTTATTCCATACATTAGATATGAAATTAGAAATTTCCAATAAAAGGGGACTTACAAAGACAATATGCATGTACAATCCAATCATTGATCCAAGACAACTTCTCCAAAGAAAAGAGTATAGCTCCAAGATAAAATATGATTTATAGACCACATCTCTCCAATAGTTACAAGAGGGCAAAATTCTCAAGTAGAGAGGTGGAATTCACAAGTGATGATGATGAGAAATGAAAAGTCTTCTCTATTTATATGAGGAGGACAAGTCTAAAATTAGCCTAAAAACCCCTAAAAGACATGAAAAATCGCAATATAACCTTGGGTTACAAGCCAACCCAACTTGCTTAAACATAAAGTCAAATGAAGTCTCACACGTGTGAGCCATGGGGCCTCATAAGGTTGATGTCATCCATGAAATGAGCTCCAAGTGGCAAGCGTTGAGGCTTTTGAGTGCCAAGTGTGGTGTAGAAGCCTCTAAAAATCGTAATTTGAGGGTTGGCCTTCAAATTCCATCAATATCCTTGTATGGTCCCCAAAATCCACTTGGGGTATAATAAGGGAGTCTCTTGGGTCTCCAACTGCTCATAGTGTCCATCTTTGCTCCATTGTTGAGGGCTTTCTAGGTGCTACTAGCCCTGCCTTGTCTTTGAAGGCAAGACCATCATCGTCTGGGCCCTGAATTGGCTGCCACCCTTCAGAGGGTGCTAAGGTTGGCCTTTGAGCATGCTGGTCCAGGTGTATCATCTCGAAGAATCATCAAATATATTGCAAAGTGGCAGAACGTCTTGGCTGTAGGAGGTGCCCAAGGGTAAGTTTGATGTGTCATTTTTGCTTAGAGACCCAATGCTCTCAATGCTTCACCTGTGGGTGCTAATATACTTCTTTGGGGCTTGTATGCTTGTGGGTAAGGTGCCCAGGTCATGGGCTACTGAACCACCTAACAACCACAACATAAAATCTAGTGAAAGCAACCAATTGTCAGGGACAATAATCATTTTTGCATCTAAGTGAACCAAGCTTGTAAAGAGCTATTTAATACTTCAAATAAGGATTTCCTTCCAAAATTGGGGCCTTGAACTCACAATAGTGTTTTCTCTCTAGGTAGAAGTGGCTAAAGGACAACTTTATCAGGTGTTTTAAGCCCCCAAGGGAAACTAATATTTCCTTAGTCCACCCTTTAATTGATAGGTGCCTGTGAATTGATGGTACGAAGCATAGTTTTAAAACTCCGACTCCGACTCCAACTCGGCTGAGCAATGACTCCGACTCCGACTCCGAAACGTTAATGACTCGACCGACTCGTTTTCAATGACTCGGTCGTTGTAAAAAATACATTAAATATTTAGTTTTTTTATAAAAAAACATAATTTTG
>APFE030023666.1:0-21762 GCA_000404065.3 Pinus taeda | reverse complement strand
AAGAAGACTCTCACTCAAATGCATAAGATTGTTGTGAGAGAATGAGAGCACTTGGGTGAGTTAAATAGGTTTTGGGAGGGGGATATGGACCCCAAAGATCTATTAGCAATATTACATAACTGTTTGAACTCCAAATCAACCCTAAAACTAATTTAAAATCCCCAAAAAAACAGTTAAACAGCGTGCCTTGCGTCCAGTTCCGTGCCCACTGCTACCCGCCCGTTTCATGTCGGACTCGGTCCGTTTCGGGGCTGAGTCAATGTTGACTCGGCCGTTTCTTAAAACACTGGTACGAAGGGGAGAAGACTTCATGGCCAAGTGCCATGGTCAAAGGGACCAACATGATGGGATCCACATCCTGAGTGTATAGATGTGAGGAGGGAGCAACCATGAATGCATGAGTTACTGAATCAACCTTTGCTTTTCCACCCCTTGTGCGCCTTTTTACTTTTGTTTGATTTTTCCTTGTATTACTACTTGTAACTCAAAGGGTTAGAGCTTGCTTTGAATGATTTATAACAATTGTATTACTCCTTAAAGATGAGTCATTTCACTGCTTATCGAGGTTGGGACATGCATCAATTCTTTTTTATGATGTAATGGAGCAACATGTACTTAGGAACCGAGTGGTGGCCATAATGAGTTAGGTAGAGCTAATGCTAGGCTTTTGCCCACATGCCAATGTGTATGTCCCGACCATCTTTTGCATTTTGATATTATTTTTATTTTGTTTTGTGGCCATGATATGCTCTTTCTTTTTCTTTTTGCTACATCAAACTCCTAGGTCAAAGTTTCGGGCCCTAGTCAGTTATGTGGATGTATGGGTGCTAAATCACAGAGAACCAATGGTCAGTTGAGCTCGAAGAATGAAGGCGGAATATGGGCTTGTAATGTAAGATGGATAGTAGTAAGTTTGGAATAGGGATAGATAGAACATGCTATCTCAATCAAGGCTTCTCGAATAGTTCCCCTCCTAACCCATTGGGCCATTAGGGGATGTCTCATTGGACTAGGATCGAAGCTTAAACCCCCATTTAAGGTGAGGCAACAAGATCACGATCAAAACCCCTCCTTCCATGTCACGCCATAATCCATATCAAATGCCCAACTACGAACAAGCATAAGTACCCGATTGCAAAATGAATAAAATACCTTTTGATCGGAAACCCACCTTCGTACATGTACCCTTGTCAGATGGGTGAGAAAGTATATGACTGATGTAGGTGGCAAAGATAAAATGGCACGTCATTAGCTAGTGGTGGATGTCAGCGTTTGCATGACTGGCTGGTTGGATGTGCAAAGTGGGAGACATTTTTTCTCTTGTAGGGTCACCCATTTTTGTGGGTAACATCTAGCTCCAACTGGGACATGAGCTCACCATAGAGCACATGATCCATATGCTCAAACGTGGAGTTCATGAGAACTCCATCAACCCTTGGGCTCGCAGTCCTGTAACCTAAACATTGCAATAAATTTGTTTGGGAGCATGTGCACTGGGCATAGGTTATTGCCCATGTTTTATATGAAAGTATAAATCCACACAGAAAGTAAAATCTATTCTAAATGTAGTCTAGTCTACATGAAACATGATATGAATTATATTAGAATGCTCACACAATATGCAATGCAACTACACAAATATGCAATGCTGACATACAATGCATGACCTAAGTATCGTCATATAACCAATGCAACCAACATATCATTAGATCAAGATAACATCTCTTGTCCCTATGAGTCACTATGAGATAGAACAACAAAACATCACAATCACCTTTGTAAGATTGGCACATTGAATCACAAGGGCGGTGTTGTCACTCACTGCATTTTGAGTTATCAGTTGCCCAGAGTGAAAAAGGGCAGTGAAGTTTGAAGCCATTTTCCAAGCCACATAAGCTCTTAGTGCTTAATCGGGCCCTCTCCATTGCATAGTGCTCGAAACAAGCTTTCCAACGGTATATGGAAGTCCAAAAATGGACTCCTAGATCAGAAGTTAGAGCAGATTGAAGATGCCCTTTCAAATCCAGAAAACAAAGAGGGAAAGACCAAAGGTAAAGGCTCAATCGCAATTGGTGATTAGAGGCCCAAGGTATAGTACATCGATAGTCAGCGGGTCCAGGGCACGACATATCGGCTTATCGGTGATTGGCGGAGCCCGCACATATCGCCTATCGGCGGTCGGAGGCCCCTGGTGCATAGAGTATCGGCGGTTCACGAGGCAGAGCTCTGATATCGCATATCAACGATAGCAGGTGCAAAAAATCGCACACAAGCACTTCATCATGAAAATCGCTGAACGCTAACATCATGAAAATCGCTGAAAATTGGGCTTTAATGTTAAAGCATTGGGAGGGGCTGATTTTATTTAACAAAGGAATTCAAGGAAAAACCAAGGCTGGATGGGCCCTTTTCTCTCTCCTCCAGGGGCCACGTGGCAGAATCCTATTGGTCATAAGAATCCATGGGGTAGCTGATGTCAGCATGTGTTGGCGGTATGGAGGACACGTGGCATGTTGATCTGGCATTTTTAGGGTCCTATGGGGTCATCCAAGTGACACGTGTCACCACTTAGGAAGTGTCACATGGCACGAATGACGTCACCAATCTCGCAGATCGGCGATCACATAGGTCAAAGTTTCTCCTTTGCCGAAGTCCTTCCTGGCTTGCGATTGCGATATGCGGGAACCCCAGTCTGGATGCAATATTTTATACAATAGACTTAAAGGGTTGTCGGGTCCTTCCCTTTCCAATGGCCGCATATTACTTAAACACCCCCATCTCTGAACGGTCCAGATTGACTCTACCCAGATCGATGGCTCCAAGGCCTTTTCGGCCCCCCGGCCATGTTTCCCTTTATCGGTGAGGGGGGGGGGGGGGGCCCAAAAAGCAGTTTCCTCGTCGGGCCCCACTGAAACGTGTCCCTCTCATATTATTTCGCAGCCCCCCTCACTTACCACTTACTGCTCATGCCCCCCTCCGAAAACCACTCATCCTCACATTCTCTCCCGTATTGCGATTGCGATACCCTGGGTGGGCCTAATACCGCAGATCGACAATCGTAAGGGTGAAGGGGAGATATTAAAGGCAAAGCATTGTAAATCACCGAAATGCGAGAATCTATGTATAAAAGGAAAAAGGCCCCCAGACAAGAGTCTAAAGGCTCTAGCGCCTTAGGGCTAAGCCCCTGGTTCAAGACCCCGGTCATATGAAGAGAATCACAGAAGGGGGTTGAAGCAAAGGGGCCTATAGGGGATCAGAGCTTGCCTATTTTGTAATGTTATTAAGGGCGAAAGGCCAATAATGAGAACCCCTGATTTAGCGATAAGGCAGTATTACTGGGTATATTCTCATCCCGATAGCATTGTACAGAGCTTTAAAGGCGGATGGGTCGGTAGCTGAGGTATTGAATGAAAGCATGGGGCAGTGGCACATTGATATGGGCTAATCCTGTAGAAGCCCCTGCAGCAAGAAACCAAGGACTACATAGGCCGCAAAAATGGATTCGATGGCTTCATTACACGACTGTTGTGAGTAAATGACAATATGGGAGGCTCAAGAAGACTTAACGCCTCAGCATGGAGCTCCTCTTAGTTGTAAATGTAAAGTACCACCTCGGGGTCCTCTGCTTCTGTACTGCGGCGTGAAACTGATAGTTGCCTACTCCTAACTCCAAAGAACGAGCAAGCCAAACAGTTAAGGCCGAAAGCGACAAGTGAACTGGCCGACACATCATGGCAGAGACGTGGCTTGATCAGAGGCCTTCACAGGAACAACAGAGGGATACCTCCTCCATCATCTTTCATTTTCTTGATTTTTGATTATTATGTAATTTCTGTTTATTTCCAAGAAGGCATCAAATCCCGATTGTAATCATTTTAGGCAACAAAGCGTTGTACGCCGAGACAGCTAGTCTAGCAGATAGCTGGATACTCTGGCGAAGATATTTTTGTAACTGTAATCCAAGCTCCCCCTCTTCTTATAAATAGGGGGAAGAAACTCTTAGTAAAGGTTCCGAAATTTCGCACCCACGGGGGTTTGAATTCTGAGATGCCCTTCTTGGTTCTGAATGGCTTTTTCATGAGGGATCAGAACGACGCATGCTGAATGTAATGGACTGGTATTTGGACTTTTCAAGTATTAATGAAATTCCCTGGTGATTCCAAGCAGATCAATGCGCAATATGTTTTCCCCTCTGTAATCTCATTCCATAAATGTTTTTCTTCCTCTAAAATAGTGTGATGAATATGTTTGTTTCCCTTTGATTCATGGATTTATCTAGGCTACTAAATAAGTGAACAATACCTGTGCATAAGACAGATTTACTTGTGTCATTTGATTAACCTGCAGTACCTGTGTGAGCCCAAATTTACTTTTGTTGTTTAGCGATAATGGTACCCATGTTATATCTGGTATGGAACCTCAGTAAGTACTCCACTCTTTCATCCCCCCCTCTTCCATATTTCTATTGGAAAATCGTGGCTTAGGATTCTGTGTTGTTTATAGCCCTGCACATCGAATTCCATCCTTTTGCCGGAACACTGTTGCTTAGGATTCTGTTCAGTTTACAACCCTATGCATCGATTTCCCTCCTTCCTTTCCTCCTTTTCACTTCACTACAACTTCAATATAAAGCTGCCTGTTGTTGTGTGTCAGCCACTAGAACTAGACATTTCTCTTTGAGGTTGGCCCGATTTACCCCTTGAGCGTTTGGATCCATGTATCGGCTTGAGTTTACTTGGATGACAGACTATTGAACCAAGCCCCCTTTATTCTCTTTTAATTATGTGACAATTGGAGTGCTGCAAAAACCCCTCTCAGATAATCTTCCATGCACTCCTTTCTTTAAGATGTCTTAGGCACTGTTCTACAATCAACCCAGAGGCTGTCTCTAAGAGGCTTTCTATGTCCCCTGAAGCACTCATGCTGCTGGTGCTAGAAAAAACCACAACAGTTGGGAGGTGGAAAAATAAGATGACCATGTCTTATGAAAAAGAGTCATGGATGAAGAGGGAGGGGAGGAATCCAACTTGTGCCATTGGATGCTTCCCTGCAACCTAAGTATAGAGTAATCAATGATCAGGGTTAGGAAATTTCGCTGAAGAGCAACCTCAAGTAGGCAATCCCTTGTGAGATGCGTTCTTCACCCTATAAGAATTGGATTTGAAAGTTCAATGAAGAACAAGGGCTTCGTTCTTCCAATAGAGTCGCCAAAAGAGGATTGATCTTGCCATTAGAGATATTCTCCTCAAAGGATAGATCTTCAGGTTACGGGGATTAAACACACGCTTCATCCTTGGCACTGACGCCAAAAATGTTGCTGCAAAATCTAGTAGGCGTTGTGGAGGGGTACCCCACAAGGCAATCACTAGACCAATAGACAACAATGAGGTAGTAGCCCATTGTCATCACACCAACTACCCCCTGCTTTTTATGGATTTTCACCAATGGGAGGAGTTTCGGTATAAAGGTCACCTAATAGGTATTCTAGGTTTTAAAGGTATGAGGTGACATAAAGGCTTCTAATGGAAATGTTATTGCTCAATCTAGTAGAAGTCCTAGGAGGGGTTTCAACGGGATTACTACTAGGCCAAGTGACAACAATGGGACAAGGACCCATTGTCACCTCAGTCGATGTCCCCTCCTCTTTACGGATTTTCACCAATGGGAGGAGTCCCGATATGAAGGAAATCACAAGAAAGGATCAATGATAGGATATATAGCGATTCCCAAAGCCCATTCACAAGAGAGGCTCAGATAAGGGCTTGCTTGCTTTAGAAGCAAGGTAAAGGGGTCTCCTAGAAAGGCTAATTTGGGAAAGTCAAGACCTAAGTAAAGATTGATCAATATGATGCCTATGCCTAGATCAAGGCTTCCCAAGGAGAGGAGAATGATCTCTATTGTAGCTTTGGAAGGTATTTTGCCATATAAGGAATGGGACCATGAAGATACTAAGGACACCCGTACAAGACCTAGGTTTTAGGGTGATCTTCAATCCAATGCCAAGGTCAAGTAAGGGGAAGAGGAGGGATCAATATTAGATGAACTCCCTTTGCGTTTCCAAGCATAATAGACCCCTTGAAATGCCACTAACCTAAGGAGACCTACACCAAAATGGTATTGGAACTAGGGCTTGATGTTTCTCTAAAACCAACCGTGGGATTGTCTTCAAACTTGATGGGCTAGAAGAGGAGACACCAACTCAACTCTCTACTGTGAAAATTTCATCTATTGCAGCAACTGTAAATTATTCTTCTAATTGTTAATTTAATTTAACAATTTATTTTCCCATACCAACAACGAATAATTCTCTACTGCAATTTTCACAAATAAAATGTGGAAGAAAATAGCGTTGGAAATTGAGAAAATTCTAGCACACGCACACAATAAAAATGACATTGTTATAATTGGACAAACGTCCCCAAAAAAACCCGACTTGGGAAAACCAATGCAGCAAATGAGGGTTTTATTATTAAGCAACAGTGAAATCTGAGTACAATAATCTGGATGCCGAATCTGGCAATCCTACAGAGAAAAATACTGGAAAAAATCTAGTGAGTAATTTTTTTCACGCCATAGGCATATCCGACACTGAATACTGGCCTCTAAAACCCTCTACGAATTGCCTTGCATCACCCTCTGCATGGGCTTTGCGTAGACTCTAATTTGTATAGCTTGGATCTCAATATGCGCTGCTTCTTCTGTTTGCCATTGACTCTGGAAACACTTCTCTCAACCTCTGCAAAATTCTTTTGCTACCAGAACACTGAAACGACTTCCTGAATCTGCAAATCGAACTGCTTTTAGAGGCTACTGCACAGTCCCTGCATCAGCCTCACTGTGGCTCTTCTATCTCTGCAAATGCACTCATTGGATCTGGAAATCTTCCTCCAGCCTCACTGTCACTGCCCCTCATTATCTTTACTTCCTCACTAAAGCTTGAAATCTCGGCAATTGATTGTTGCTTCTCTGGAAAATCGAATTCTCCAAGTGACTTTGGTGTCATCTCCATCACCACATCGATCCCTTCTTATAGCTTCCAGTTGGGACTCCAATGGCCAAGATTAAATCTTAATCAATGGCTCAGATCATTTCTGGATCGATCCGTGTGAGTTTCTAGAGAATTCTCACCTTGCCTTAATTAATTCTGATTAATTAGCCAATTTTCCTAAGTTTAGACTTAGGAAACATTAAAAAAATGGGTTAATAATCTAATTAAGTCATCTTTAGGTGGAATTTCGAGAAACGATTTTTGGGGTTTGGAGATCTCATGTATTCTAGCCTCTTTATCAATTTTCGTGGCTAGAACACATCCGATGCTACAAAAACCAACACTCCCTCTTAGCGAGGACTGTGTTCTCTCTAGTGCTGCACATCCTGCCACAACACCCTGTCTCTATATCACCTCTTGTCATGCTGTTGATGTTTGGCCATACTGCCCACCAACCACTGTGCAACTTTGATGTTGCATCTGTGCTACTAGTGACACTGCCATACAACATACCAACTTTACATTTGCACTGCAATTACCTCTCATCTATTGTTGCTACAACTGCAACTACTGCAACTGAGAAGCATCCAAAATACTGAATCATCTGTGTTGAGTATGATGCATCTGTCTCTTGAGTCTCTGACTGCTACTAGCATCTGCACTTGTCACTGAAGAATTTGTGCTACTGCTAACTCTGCACTGAGCCACTTGCTCTTCTGTCAACACTTCAATACACTTCTCAGCATCTGACTGCTACTAGTTTGCAACTGCAACTTTGGTACTGACTGCATCAATTGTCATTGATCCATCCTACTATTGAATACTGTGGGCCCCCTTAGCTAGGTAATGATCCATGAGGTGGAACCCTCAAGGACCTTGCCCACTCTTTGTATCTCTCTGGGGCTACATCCCAAATAACCCCACTTCACTCCTGGAGGTATGGCTTCCATCATCGCGAAGTCTTCCTCCAACCTGGAGGACAACCTATCTATCTCAGCATGTACTGCTGCTTGGTCCTGCTGCTCCTGCTTGTCCTTCTTTTTGAGAGGACATTGGGTACTGTAGTCGCCAAACTCGCCACACCTGAAGCACTTGACCTTAGATAGGTCCTTCTTCTTCTTCTTCTGCTCCCCCCACCCTTGTTTGGGACCCTATGATGTGATGGTCACATTCTCCTCCTCCTTCACACCTTTCGGTCCGCTGATATAACTTAAGTTATATCATCTTCAAGAGGAATTGAATTAGCAAGGATGTGTAAATTTTTGAATTCTTTATCCTCACATTTTTAATTATTCCAAGGGATGTAATAATCTTCAACTTGAGGTCATATGGCTGCTTGCCTATATAAGATATCAACAGACTGTTCTCCTTGCGAGGTTTTAGCATAAGACAAGTCCATTTGAATAGTACCACCTAAACTAGCTGACCATTTTCTAGATAAAAGCATACCCTGAGAGTCAGGAATATCTATAATGACAACATCCATTACTATAGGCATTTTAGCATAACCCTCTATGCGCACCCATAAATTCTTAATTATGTCACAAACATTGATTGCCCTTGAATTGATGCCACATACATTTCTATATATTTGGATGATTTCGAACCCCAATTGGTTCATGACTTTCAATGGCATTACATTAGTAGATGCACATGAGTTTGACATACAATTGTGGAGAAGGAACTCATACACTACCAATGTTATGAAGAAAGGGGGGTGGCTTGCATCATGGTTTCTTGTATCCAATATGATTGGAGGATCTATCTCTTTTGTATTTAGAGGGAGGCACGACCTTTTTGTGTTCCCTTGGTTTTTTACAATATGAATCCTCAATGTGTCTTTCTTGTCCCACCTAAGAAGGAAAGGATGGGGTTGTGTGGATAGTCTTGCTTCAATCCTCCTCTTTCCAAACTGTCAATGCTATTAGTGATAGTAACGTATGTATGTTTGAAGTATTTGGGGAATCACTTTTTCAAAGGTTTTATTTGCACTACATTGCAAAGTCACTACATGGATTGATTATGTTTATGGCCTCTATGGTGGATTTTTACATTAAATTATTTTCCTCAAACTTGGAAGCATACTCTTTGGCTTGGGAAATATTATTAGGGTACTTATCTCTAAGGAAAAAGGCAAATTGACCTTTGAAGGCAATCAATGTACTTTAATAGGATAATATCATCCCTAGGTCTCAGGTTTTTAGGGATGGATTTTATCAAGCCATTAAATCTTTGGTTAAAACTGCTAACATCTTCTAAATGTCCTTTTTCAATTGGTAAATAAGGTTTTCATATCTATTTTATCATCCCACCTTTTGATGAAGGCTTCTTGAAATGCTTCCCAAGATTTAATGCTTTTGTCTGAAATTGCTTTGTGGGTTTGCTCAAATCCCTTTGTGAAACACATCTTCTAGTTGATTCATAGAGGTATTGGAAACTACCTTGAAGTCACTGCTTAAAGGTGAAAAGTGAAATGGCTTTATTGAAAAACCAATTTTTGTATTCCATGATATCTTGAACCCAAACTTTAGTCTCTAAACCTACCTGAATGTAGGACTTCCTTGTAGTAGTTCCTCCAATAATTTGTTGTTCATCATGTTTCATGTGATCTATGTGCAAACTTCAGCTACAGGACTACAAATGGCATCATGAAATTGTCCCTTTCTCATTTCAACATTATTGTTTCCAACAGTCTACAGATATTTCTCCTTTCTTAGTAAGAAGGCATTTCTCCTATTGCTCTAGACATTAATGGGCTTGTGTCTAGATTGATGTACATTGTAAAGTCATTTATAAATTTTAAGAATGTGGGTGACAAGTGCAAAGGTTTGTCAAAGTAGAGCTATACGTAGTAGCTTATGGGGAATAACTATCTCAAGATGTACACCCCCCCCCACCCCCCATTTGCATTATGAAAATCTAAGTGTTTGATCGACCACTACATTCTATCATTGGGACATAATTAAGGCTTGTAATGCTAATCATCTCGAAGTCTTCTTAGAGGATTTCCATTTGATTGGTACAAGAGGATTAAGTGGAGATATTTTTTTTCATGCTCGATCCTTGTGAATTAGATCATTTGTTCTTACCCTCCTGTTGATTTCTCTCACCCATGTTTTAGTTGGCATTAACTTTTAATTAGTCTCCTTCATTTTCCCTGAGATATGACAGCATATAGTGACTTTTTTTGTCCTTAAAGTTTTTTGATGGAATACACATCTCGGGAAACCCTCCGAGCACTTTCCCTCATGTTGAGGATGGTACTTGAGGTAAACCATCTGGTTGCAGTTTTAGCAACCTAACCCAACAGGGACATTGAGTGAGGCTCAATAATATCCGCAGAGGCAGCCAACCAAAGGACTTGACCTTATGACCTCCTAGTTGTAATTCACAACACTCAACAATTCGACCTAACTCGCTAGGCTGATAACTTACTGTGACTTGTTGGGATGTAATTTTGTTCCAAACTTTTAATTTAGTGATTATAATACTTAATTCTTTAAAAGGACCATTTAATTTCCAAGTCAAGCTTTTACTCTCTCAAACTTGGACACTGTTAGAGAAGATAAAGTTTTGTTCATAGAATCAATACCATAATTTCAACATCATTATTTGAGGTTTGTACCATTAAAGTATAGAAGCCGTAAATTGCTTTCTCTTTGTGGTCACTTATAGTTCCTCCTTCCCTTGGCTTGACTTCGATTTCTTTTACTAGCCTATTGAAATCTAACTTGAAGAATCCTCTTGCAAGAATGGCCCAATTAATTATATGATTCCATTGAGGGGTTCCTACTAAGGTGCATCCTTGAATGCTATCAATCTACGTCTGGGGATGTAAACATTATTTAATTCTTTCACTTATTGATTAGTTCAAGATATTGTTTTTTGAACCTCATTCTTCTCCCCATTAAAAACTTGTTTGTCAAGCTGTGGGCAATATCTTATTTTGGTGCATTGTTATATATATGTAGATATGGCCTAAATTGTTATTTATTCGTTGGAAACAACAATGTATTAACATGTTTGACTATAGCCAAATGATAATTTTATTTGAATTCCTTTATATTTTCAAACATCTAGTCTTTATGTGTTGGAGAATGCAGTAGGGAAACTTTTAATTTAAATTCTCCTTAACCTTAATAATTGCTTGTGAACTTTAGTTATCTTTTTATGTTTCTTTATTAGATCTTTTCATCAAACAATTATCAAGAGCAAAAACAATAAAGATAGTGGACACAAGAATTAGGCTCCAAGCCAAGGCAAAACCCCTCCAAGGGGAAAACCCAGAAAATCTCTTCTCTTCTTATAGAATTTGCTTCAAAAGAGAAAACCAAGACACAAAACCCTAGACCAAGTCCTCTTCCAAGCACCAAGTCAACCGTCCAAGAAGCCCTTCCAATTAGGTTAGAGATTAACCAAATTAACAAAGATCAATTATGCTTCAACCAACTTCGAGCTTCAACTTCAGCCCCTAGCTTTGACCCTGCGACTTAGACCTACAATCTTTAGCCTTGTAGTAGCTGCAGAAACCCTAGATTCTTCACACCTGTGAGAGAAAAATGGCCCAAAAATAGATTTTTCTTCTTCTTGATTTCTCCTCGCTTCCTTGAGCTTCGCTCTAGTTTTTTTGATGTTCCCGGCTTCAAATTGAACTTCTTCTTAAGAGATTGAATTGGTGACTAGACAAGGTTGATTTTGCTTCTATTTATAGGCTTTCCATGAGGTTGAATACCCTTCTTTAGGCCGACTTGTCACTTCCAGGGCTGATTTGTGCTTGGAGGCGCATAAGACTTTCTAGACTCAAAATCAATATCTTTTACATGTTACAATTTGCCCAAAAGGGTCTTATACAATTGACAAGGACTCTCGAGTCGAGAAAAATATTCTTTTGACATGACAAACCTTAGGAGCATGAAATGCATGCTTGAACTAGATGACCAATAAAATGAAGCATGAAACCATGCTTAAAAATAATATTTTTCTTTCTTCTTTTTCTTGTAACATAAGATATACATATTGACATGAGTACAATGACAATTATAAAGACCAAAACTAGTTACATTTTCCACCACTCCCTCTTAATTAGGGAGGTATTCATAATTGTACAACCGAAACAAGTTTATTCTCAAACTGAAGAGTTCTCATAGGAATAGTCGGATTGGTAAGCCATCTTTAAGTATCGACATTATGACCAACATTGTCAACATAATAAGGCCTTATCTTGACAAGCTCTTTCTTATACAAGAGCATAATGCTGGGAGATTTATGTGAGATACCAGACTACATCTACAAGGTATATTCCCTCGCCTGATGTTCACTAGGTATGTCCTTTTAGGACTATTCTTGTCTTGGATTCCCAATCCTCAAAGAATATCGGTCCTCTTCGACCACTCTTATCTTGGATACCTGTCCAATCCTCAAAGAGTGTCGATCCACTTCCTATGTTGGATTTTCTATCCTCAAGGAAATCACAGATGCTTATCCAATCCTTCGTCCACCATTTTTTCTCCATGGCCTTCACTTAGACGTACGACTGTTAGTCCTAGTCTATTGCATGACACATGAAGAAGAGAATACAAATGTGATGTTTATCTTCACTCCCTCTCAACCAAAGAGGAGATCCCTATTCCCACTTGATTTAGGGAATAGATCCTTGCTCCTTCACAAATATTAAGGAGACTTCATACTCCCTCTAAAGTATAGAGGTGATTCTTCCACTTCCTTTCAATTAGCTTGTCTCCATAAGTGTATCAACTATCAGTTCTTCATGGAGATAGCTACATGGCTCCTCCTTTCCTTTATATCTGATCATATTGAGCTTCTTTCTTCTTGGATGTTGTAGAGCAATCTTCTTCATTCAATCTTGTGACAGGATTCAGGCCATCAACCTTTCAGATCACTTTCGTCTAGTCATCATTAATGAAGGCATTGTATTGAGCCTTCCAAAATATAGTTAACCATAGCTCCCTCTTAAACATGAAAATGATCTTCATGAACATCATGTTATCTTCTTATACTGCTACCTTTCAATTCCAAGATGATAATGTAAACATCTTGACTACATAAACAAAATCATTCACTCAATCCATATGTTCTTTGAATAGAGTCCAACACCAACAGTCAATCTTGCCTCAACTGCCATTATGCATTTATGCAATATCTTTTCAGGTAGCAAAATAATATGTCGACTAAATAACCAATATCAAAATATTAATTTCTGACTTACCTTATCATGATGGACCTCTCATCAAAGTATTAGTTTACTTGAGTCTTTCGAGATCAACATCCTTTCGCATGATCCACCTCCATATTGTACAAGAATCCTTCTCCATGCATTCATCTTAATTTGGGTGCCCGTGGATCGAACTTGATTAACAAACCATTATATCTTCCTTGGAGTTGATATTGTTAACTCCTTTTCTTTCTTTCAGGGACTTGTACTTGATGTTGATCAATATTATTATATTTATGTCGTGCAATCTTGTGTGAGAGTCTTGATCTCTGGCCTTTCCAAAGCATGCCAAATTTCTTCTTTTAAGCATCATGTAGCCATATGGAAGATTTTCCAACCAACCCTTAGTAATATTCTTGTAGATATGAACCCTACCTTAGAGAAGAGTTGCTTAAAATATGCATTCCTTTGCTTCCATACAACCATCTAGCCATCCTTTCTTGAATGACCCTGCTTCTTGTACCTATCGGAGAAAGTTTTATTTTCCCAAGAAAGACTGCAACTTGACCATCTGCATTCCTTCATCCTTAAAGAGTATTGTTTCCATACTAGATGGAATATATACTAGTCATAATGCTTCTTCCAAGAACCTTCCTGAATGATAGTTCTTATAGGAGGACCTCTAATGATCCTTCTTGCAAAATAACTAACAATATGCTAGAAAATGCTTGGATGAGCTTTAATATGCAATATGGTCCAATCTTCTCATTCTTTGATAGCTAGATGACTTTTCAAAGCATTTTGATTATGTAGACTCTAATACCTCTACTATCAAATGTTTCTATCTATGATGCCATGCTTTTACAAAAATCAAGATTCTTCCAGAGTATACAAAAATGCATGCTACTCTACTTTCTACTTAATAAAAGAAAGGCAAATTTCATAAAGAACTTGATGTAGATGGAGCTTCCTTCAATAGTAAAGATCCTTGGGATCTTCTCCTTTCGGGTTTTTCTCTGGTTCTCCCTTTTCTTCAGCTATATGGGGTTCACTTCTTTCTTTTCTTTTGTTACCTTTCTTGTTTGGACAATCTCTCTTAAAGTGTCCATACTCGTTGCATCCAAAGCATTGAATCTTGGACATATGTCTTTCTTTTGGACTTTCTAAACTTCCCTTTCTTCAAATTCTTGGACCTTGCAATAAAGGCTTGGGACTTTTCATTTGATTCCGTGTCATCCTGTGCCTTGATCCTAGATTCTTCCAAGATAAATTGAGCCCATAACACATCAAATGGTGTAGTATCCTTCTTAGAGTAGATACTAGTTGCAAAATTGTTCCAATCAAGTGGCAAATCAGTTAATACACAAATGGTCATTTCAGAGTTGGAAACCGTTTCCCCGAGCCCTTGCAATTAATCCCTTATTTGTGAGATCTTCATGAGATAAGTGGCCATGTCTTCATCCTTTGACTTCCTTATTTTGTATAGTTGATTCCTCAAGGAGATCTTTTGACCTGATGTACTTATAGAGTACAACTTTACCAACTTATCATACATAGCTTTGGATGTCTTCAAATCAACAACAAAGGGAACAAGATGATCTTTTATAGATTCAACAATGATTCTTTGTGTCCTTACTTCTCCCTTCTTGCATTTTGCTAACTCTTGGATCTTCTCTTTGTCGGGTACAACTACTTCACCAAGGACATATTCCATGACTTCACTTTCTGTGAGTGCCAAGTCAATCCTCTTCTTCCATGCAAGGAAATTTGCTGATCCAATGAGCTTGTTGCTTTCCTTGCAAAATGTAGCCATATGATCTGCAGATTGAGACATAGAAAACAATATGTTACTTGTCAACCAAGAGTCCTTCCTTTTGATGATGTCTCCAACTAGCTTGAGGTTTTCAAGACCTCCAAGGGGACTTCAATGATGCCCTAGAATGATGACTTCTAGGATGCCTTCAATAATGGTGTCTTTGAACAACTTCAAAGAGTGAATAATGATCCCAAGATTCCTTGATGCTTCCTTTTCTTCAAGATGATGAAGTGCACTAGAGAGCCTTCAACAAGAGTTTTATTCTTCCTTTCTTCAGTGAGAGATTGATCCTTTTTGAGATGATGAATCTTTGTTGAAAACTTGATGTAGTAATCCTCCTTCTAGATCAATAGGTCTTCTTCTTCCTTGTGTCTTCTTGCAAATGATTCCCCTTGACAAATAATCCTTTCTTATGTCAACAAGATGATCTTCCAACTACCTTCTCTAGTTCACCTTAGCTCTGATACCATGTTGGAGAATGCAGGAGGGCAACTATTAATTCAAATTATCCTTAACCTTAATAATTGCTTGTGAACTTTAGTTATCTTCTTATAGTTCTTTATTAGATCTTTTCATCAAAAAATTATGAAGAGCAAAAACAATAAAGATAGTGGACACAAGAATTAGGCTCCAAGCCAGGGCAAAACCCCTCCAAGGGGAAAATCTAGAAAATCTTTTCTCTTCTTATATAACCTGCTTAAAATGAGAAAACCAAGACCCAAAACCCTAGACCAAGTCCTCCTCCAAGCACCAAGTCAACCCTCCAAGAAGCCCTTCCAATTAGGTTAGAGATTTACGAAATTAACAAAGACTAATTTTGCTTCAACCAACTTCCAACTTCAACTTCGGCCCCCGACTTTGACCTTGCAACTTCGACCTGCAATATTTGGCCATGTAGTAGCTGTAGAAACCCTAGCTTCTTCGCACGTGTGAGAGAAAATTGGCCCAAAAATAGATTTTTCTTCTTCTTGATTTCCCCTTGCTTCCTTGACCTTCGCTCTAACTTTCTTGATGTTCCCGACTTCAGATCGAACTTCTTCTTGAGAGATCGAATTGGTGACTAAATGAGGTCAAATTTGCTTCTATTTATAGGCTTTCCATGAGGTCGAATACCCTTCTTTTGGCCGACTTGTCACTTCTAGGGTCGACTTGTGCTTGGAGGCTCATAGGACTTTCTAGACTCAAAATCAATATCTTTTACATGTTACATCTTGCCCAAAAGGGTCTTATACAATTGACAAGGACTCTCTTGAATCCAGAAAAATATTCTTTTGACATGACAAACCCTAGGAGCATGAAATGCATGTTTGACCTAGATGACCAATAAAATGAAGCATGAAACCCATGCTTAAAATTTATTTATTTATTTAATTATTTTTCTTGTAACATAAAATATACATATTGACATGAGTACAATGACAATTATGAAGACCAAAACTAGTTACATTTTCCAACATTATGCCTATTACTTCTCCATGCTATTTTTTGTTACACTTGTTATGGAGTTTAGTTTATGTAAATGCTTTATGTAATCCAACCTTTCTATTTCGTTTATTTAATTTCTGTAGATTAAAGATGCTGGGGGCTTTGATGTGTTGCTTTTTGGCAATGCTAATGATATCGATCGTATTGATGTAAATGAAAGAGTTATTAGTCTTGAACGCCTTAATCCTACGCCTCGACCGACAACGTAAGTGATCAACTTTATATGTTGGGTAATATTACATAGATATATGTTACTATTTTAGTTTGTATGAGGGAATGCATATTTTTTTTGGAAAGTAGGTGTCATGTGTTATAGGTTAGTTTCATCTTGATGTTGAGAGTTAGATTTAATAATCTTGTTTCCATTGTGTCATGAATCATGCTTTTTGTTGCAATCATGTTAGTTGTGATATTGATGAGCACTAGGCCTATTGTCACTTGTCTATTTTTAGTGCTTCCAGTGTGAGAAAGTTAAAGACTATTATTTTCTCATACAAAGACATTTGAAAAGAGTTTTCTTTGTTTTATTTTTAAATAATACAACTTAGTCAGTTACAAAAAAAATAATATGTCTTAGACTAATAGAAGAAAATGTACAAGAGATCTGAAAAATGCGATAATAAGTTATATCCTCTTCCAAGAAAAGAGAGTGATTACTTTCCCACCTTTTTTTTGGACAAGCTTTATTTCATCATGATTATTTCTGGTTGAAAAAGACGTCTTATATAAAGAGAAATAGTTACAAATACCAATGCAAAAAGTGTAAGGATATATATGTTTTATTTTCTGTCTTCACGATTGAGGTTGACATGCCAAAATTTAGCGTTAGAGGGGATAGATTAGCACAATTCAATTTGGTCGTTCTTCGGCTAAGCAACAATGAATGGGGGATATTTTTTTTCGAAAGTCGCCTAGGAATTGCTCCTTGTAGAATATGGATTTCACACTTTAACACTCACATGCATGTACCCACTAGGGAGCCATATCCCTTCCTTGAGTCCCCTTACCTTAGCCTAGATGTATAATTTTTTAGGGATGACTAGTGCTTAGGTATTGTCCTTTGTTGCCATTTCTCTCTTGTTTTGATTTCCATTGGTTGCTAGTTTGGTTCACTTTAACCCTTTGGGGCACTTGTTTGCAGTGTTTCCTTACTCTATGGGTATAGTTTGTGTTGGAAATACTGAGAGGGGGGGTGAATCAGTGTTTATTTTCAATTGTTACTTTTACGAGTTAGATCACTTATATTTAGAACACAAAATGAACAACAGAAATATAAGCTTTTATTAATATAATCTTTACAATGAATCAAGTACAATATAGGTAGGGCTCCAACCCTAGAAGAAGACACCTAGGCTCCAATCTGGGATGTGCCAAGCACCTACTTGGACTTTAGTGAGGCTCCGACCTCTAGGGCTTCGACCCTATCTTATCCAAGGCACCAACCTTGACTTTAGGAGCACCAACTCTGAGGACACCAATCCTATAGCTTCGCTTTGTCAAGATATGTTTGGTTTCACAGCTCCCAAAGTCTCTTCACCGAGCCCTGTCAATTTTCAGTTATCCCTTCACTTAGTCTCCATGTCACGTCATCAATGACAACCTTGTCATACAGAAAGTGTCACCACTGTTCTTCATAATACCCAATCAATTTCTTCAAGTTACCTCATCATGACATCAACACTGCATTATGATCTTCAGTACAACACTTCAATGTGTCTTTAGCAGTGTTTTAAGACTCGTCCGAGTCATGATCAACCCGGCCGGGTCGATCCGGGTCAAGGCCTAGGATTCTGACCCGGCCTCTGAAACGGCTCGGGTGGCCGAGTCATCAATGACCCGGCCGAGTCAGGCAATGACTCGGTCAACCCGGCCGGGTCCCGCAAAAAAACGGCCGAGTCAATGCATGAACCAATATAAATGTCCTCTGTCCAGTGTGAAGAAAACACCAGATGAATGTCAAGATGATCAGCCACAATACCTTGAAAACAAACTCATTTCCTGCGAGACAGATGACAGTGAAATTATCCATTGAAAGATGAATCAGAACATATTGGTTTTGGCCTCCTTAAGATATTCAATCAGCTCAGAGCCTTCCTCATTCCGCAGATCTCTGCTCACAGAAGCTCCGAATTGTTTGATGCCTTAGGAGTGTCAATGACCACCATATATATACATGACTGGAAGGGGCCCTATACTGGGTCCGGCCTGAACAATAATTTTATTTTTATGAATGGACATGACTGAATTTGAAGCTGACTTGATGAAGATGAACCGACTTGATTAAAGGGACTTTATGACACTTTAAAAAATTCAGTTTTGCCTTTCATATAATCTTCTTTCAAGGCAGATTTGGACCCATGAATTTAGACTTCTTAATCTATAAATTTTGACCTTCCTTTTAGGATAGCAATGAGTGTTAAGGCCAAAAATCCTTGGGGCAAATGTGCTGGTGTGAAACCCATTTTTGGGGCATCAGACTTAAAAAATTAATCTCTCCAAGCAGGAGCCCACAAGGTGTGCAACCTATCAAACAAAATGGTTTGACAAGGGAAACCAATTGGCTACTTGTGGCTGTCAGGTGCTGCTGGCCGGCTGGATGAAGGAGATGATGGGAGAAAAATTTCTCCGATGGTTTCACCCACTTTTGGTGGGTAACACACACTAAGGAAACAGACCTACTAAATAGTAAAGGCACATCAGACCAAATTGATCTTAACCAACTTGTAAGTGTCTAAATATTCTAACAAAATGAGGGTCTTAAATCAAACATTGTTTCATACTTTTCCGAGTTACTCGACAAAATGAGATACTTCTGTTAATGAGCGGTGGCACTAAGCCACATGATTTATTTTAAAATTTAATTGAGACATTATAGTGGTTTTCCAAAGTCATTGTATCTTGAAGTTGTCATACATCTTGTGATTTCATTTTCAATTGATTTTTCACCTTTCATGGTATTGTTGAAAAGATAATCCACCTTTTAAACTTGTAGTCTTGTAGAGGCCATTTCTAGCCTCCTTGGTTATGTGTTTTTTGTTTTGAGTCTTTGATCATGTATGACAGTTGACTATGTATTGCCATTGGGTACCATTTTGATATAATGGATTGGTTCATGAGCCTACTTTGATCATATGTTGTCTTCCATCTATATTATAATGCTGTGTGTTTGGAAACATGAATGAAAATCTTTAAAATTATGTTTAAAATCTTCCAAATTATGTTTTTTTATAAAAAACTAAATATTTAATGTATTTTTTACAACGACCGAGTCATTGAAAACGAGCCGGCGGAGTCATTACCGTTTCGGAGTCGGAGTCGGAGTCATTGCTCGGCCGAGTCGGAGTCGGAGTCGGAGTTTTAAAACATTGATTCCACATGATCCTAGAATTCACAAGAAGCTTCAAATTGTTGGCCGATTGTGAAAGTGACATATGCAAGGTTGGCATAGAGGTGATGCACTCCACATCCTGCTTTCTGCTTGATATAATATGATTTCTTGTCTCCATTGACAAGTGCTGGTTAATGGATTTGTGATGCATTTTCATGCATATGCAACCTTGGATAAAACTTAGGGGATGGATTGTACATATGTAGCTTCATTTTTGTTTAGGGACCCTTCATTTTTTGGTTCACAGCTTCAATTGCAAGGATGTTGACCTGTCGAATAAAAACCCTTTGAACTTGGAAAAATATGACCTCCTTGAACCAAAAGGTCTTTTGTATTCTTGCAATGAGATAGGCAAATTTGCTATTATATGATGTTTTCTTAGAGTTATAAATTTGATTATGATGCTGGAATTGCCAATAACAATCAAGGTCCTCACTCTCCCTGCAGTTATTGACAGCTGTCCCAAGAAAAGAGAATATGCCTCTACAGCTACCTGATTATTTGTTGCTGTCTTTAAATCCCATGCATAAGTCCGTTCCTGTTTTCTCCGGGGATCAAGAATGATCCCATCTACTCCTGCCACCCCTCTAAAAAATGTAATATGTTAAGTTGTTAACACTATTATTTGTCATTTTAATCTTAATATTGAAAAGTTGGAATTCATATCAAATTTCATAGTTATTGAACTTGAGCCTGAACCTGAACCATGTGACTTTTTAAATATTGACATTTGGGTTTCAAATGTGGGTTGACGACTATTTTACAAGGTAACATTTTGGTCCAACCAAAGATATGTTCACCATGTTTACTTGTAAGGACTTTTCTAAATGATGGATTGATTTCTTGCATCCATTTTATGCACTCAGGACTTTTATTTTTCCATTGTTTTTGGCACAAACCATAGTTGCGGGGGAGCGCCCCCCCCATCGAACCCGCTCCCGAAGCGCGCTCCGGGCGGGAGCGGTTCCAGAGCGCCTCGGGAGCGATTTTCGGGAGCGCATTAGGGAGCGGTCGCTCTGTCGCTCCGGGAGCGATTTTTTAAGCCCGGGAGCGATCGCTCCTTATCGCTGTCGGGCATTAAAAAATCGCTCCGGGAGCGATTCGAACCACGCCGGGAGCGGTTCCGCGGAAAAAAATTCCGCGGACTTAAAAAAAATTAAATTAAAAAAAAAAATTGTTTTAAAAGCCCAAAGGGCATAAAAAAATTTCATTATCAAACATTGAGTTTGGCTGAGGAGCAAGAGCAAGAGCAAAGGAGCAAGGAGCAAGTGCTGAAGAGCGAGGAGCGAGGAGCAAGCCTGGAGAGGTAAGTAACTTAGTAATTTAGCTAATCTAGCTAGTTTAATTTAGTTAGGTAGTAATTTAGTCAATTTTTTTAGTTTATTGAGTTTTAAAATTATGAATTTGAATTAAAGTAATAAATAAGTTAATTAATCCCAATAAATTAAATTAATTTGCAGATTATTGAATCAAAACCCTACAAACATCAAACACCATGGACCTGACTATATTTCTGGGCATTTTCCTCTTCCTGGTCCCTTTTATGGTTATTATGGTGCTGGAGAGTAGAAAACGGAGGGGGCAAATTGAAGAGGGGGATGAAGAAGCTGGAGAAAGTCAAATTGGTGAAAACCTCGGTGAGGAGGAGCTGGAGGAGGGTGAACATGACCCTCAAAAAACTAAACAAGACCAAACCCCATTGTGGAAATATGTTAACAGGGCTGAAACAGGGAGAGGGGGTGAAACCACTAAATTTCATTGCCCCCATTGCAACACTGATTACACAGGTTCATACACCCGTGCTAGAAGACACCTCTGCGGGAAAAGGCCATGGGATGGAGAGAAACAAATAGGAATCAAAACTTGTGCAGTGGTGTCAACAGCGGATAGAGCCAAATACATAAGGGAGGAGG
>APFE030023665.1:143804-167775 GCA_000404065.3 Pinus taeda | reverse complement strand
AATAGATAAGGATACCATCTTATTTTTTAACCTTAACACCTTCCAAGAGAAGTCTAAGGGTCTTGAACTTGGACAAATAATCTTCAATGGAAGAAACATGATTGGGGTCCAACGTAAGCAACTCATTTTCAAGTTGATGGACTCTAATTTATTTTTTAATTCCAAAAATTTTAGTGAACTGTTTCATTGCTTCATTAGGGGTATCAAGTTCTATGATATGGAATCTAAGGTCTAGAGAAATAGACAACCCTATCAACCCATGTGCTTGATCTTTCCTATTTTCCCATTTGGCTGCCTTATCTTCAACTTTAGGTTTAGTTTCTTGGCCTGAGGTTATTCCGTAAAGACCTTTACTTCAAAGTAAATCCACAATGTAGGATCACCATTGGAAGTAGTTGGTGTTGTCAAGAATAACTTGGCATGAAATTTTCATTTTAACAGAAGCTAAAGCTGTAGATACTAAAACTAAGTGTTCCAATGGAAAGATCTAGAAAACTTAGGCCGATTAAAAAAAAGGGTTTTGAAATCAGCTTCCGGATGAAGAAGTTATGGATTTTTGAAGAAAAGTTGTTGAAGATGCCGACGAAGTGCGTGAATATGAAGAAGCGAATGATAACGTTATATTTTAAAAAAAATCCTCCATTTTTCCAAATTTAATCTAATTAACTCACTTAAAAAAAAAAAGATTTTACGTGACCCACTTTTATAAATAAGTGAAAGTCACTTTTACAATGGTACTTTATGAGCTACCCACTAAATTGTAACTTAAATAAAAGATAAAGAGACTTTAGAATTACAAGTGACTCATTTTTTATAATGGGTGAGCATACTTTTACATAAGGTAACGTGAAAACATAAGTTACATGTGTTTTTTGAAAAAATAACTCAAAAAAAAGAAAGACTTGAACTCAAGACCTCTATTCTCATAAAGTAACTTTGGACCAAGTGAGCTAGTTTGAAAAGTTAGTAGTTTTTTGAAAAGAGGAAGGGGGTATTTTCAGTAACTAAAGCTTTGGAGTGCGTGCTTACTTGAAAAAACTCTTTTTTCCTACAAAACAAAAAACCACACAACACAACACAAAAATATAAAAAAAAACAAACCTTATGGCTTGAAGTTAACTTTCACCGGAAACTAAATATTTTCCTTTATGTTTTTGATTTCTGAGATCACACTAAGGCGCGACGGAAAAGAGCATACGCATGAGAAAAAAGCTTCCTTTGTGTTTTTGATTTGCCTAGATCGCATAGAGTTGCGAGGCAAAGAGCATAAGTAGAAATGAAAGGTATAGATCCGGTAATAAAAAAATAGACAGATAAATAAACCGAAATAAAGAGAAAGATAAATAACTAAAACTGCAAATAAAGACAGTATGCCTCGAAATATTAAAAATGATGTAGCTAGGGCTACTGGAAACCTTTCGCATGAAACGAAATGGGTTCCTCACTGGAACAGGTGCTCCTAACACAATAGAGCAGTCCTCTCTACCTGAAAGCAGTTAAAAACAATAGATCTAGGAAACGACAGTTAGATGTAGTTGTACCGGATTTGAATTTGGATCACCAATGGATGCGGCCCTCAAATAGCTCTGATACCATGTAGGAATTTACATGGTAAGTTCCTCAGATAGAACACCAAAGGACACCACTCACAAACATATCGTAGATCAATACACCAATATTCTTGACATGGTTAAAACCCTCAAAGAAGGAAACAGTCCATTGCCTGAGCCAACTTGGCCACTTCAGGGAATTTAATAATAAAAGAGAAAATTTACATAATATTCTCTCATGAATGGTCACCTTACAAATGACCCTCCATTCTCTTTAAATAGAGATCATGGACCAATCATGTGTTAAGCCACAGATCAAGTGTCAGTAATACCGAGGAGATAATGAACCGTCAGATGACATATTGTCTAGAACATATCGTGACTGTCAGATTGTAAGTTACAAAAGTACATAGTAAAGAAACAAACTCTACCTAACTAGACACTAGACAAAGTTATCCTTAACTATTTCTTGTGTGTCGGAATATCCTAACACAATATTTATTTTTTAAGGATAACTTTTTTGACTGAAACTAGAGTAAAATGTTATAATTTTTGAGGTTTTTTTAAAGATTTTACAAATTTATGAAAATTTTCGGAGTTATATAATTTTGATCTAATTTTCAATTTTAGTAACCACTTCTTAAAAAATTCCTACCTTCAAGATGAAAAAAAAGAAAAATAACTTCAAGAGATGTTTGAAAATTCAATAGAGTACTATTTTATTAACAAAATCAATGAAGGAAAAATAAATTGCAACGAGATGTACAATGGAAGTGATTTTTTACATATTTTTTATTTTTTATTTTTATTTTTTTAAGAAAATAATTTCTTTAAGATGAGCTCATTTACAGGGAGAGAACCTCTCTTTTGTGATAAATATTGAAGTATAAATGTAGATGGGCCTATCTGTTTAACACTCCGAAATGGACCAAGCCATAATTTCTTAAATTTGGTATGTTTCCCTTTTTCTTCGTGTGCTTTGTCCCACTTGAGAACTAGATCTTTCACCATCTGTTGATGTTTAATGTGTGTGAGTTTGGCATTTTCCCTTTCTTCTTCTAGTTTTAGGATTTGTGAATTTCTTAATTGCAAGGGAGAAGAAGGTGTTTCTTCAATAAATTGAACTAGGGCTAATGAAGGAAGAGCTAAATGTGATGGAATGATGGCTCCATCCCATATACTAAGTTGAATGGAGAAATTCCTATAGAGGCCTTCTGAGTTATCCTACCAGCCCATAGAGAAAATATTAAAGCTTTCTGCCAGTTTCTTTGATTTTGATCAACAATGTTTTTATTATTCTAAGGATATTTTTATTAGTGGATTCTGCCAAACCGTTTCCCTGGGGGATAGTAATTAGCAGAATATTTGAGTTTAAAACCTCTCCTATTTGCGAATTCAATCATACAGGTACCCTAAAAATAAGATGTATTATCAAATCTAAGTGCAAAAGGCAAACAAAATCTAGTAATGATAAATTGATAAATAAATTCAATAATAGATTCAGAATTGACTACCTTTAACAGAATTGCTTCCACCCACTTAGTGAAATAATATGTAGCAGTCAGAATATATTTATGTTGGTTTGTAGATTTCTTTGGAGTGGTTTTTGATAGCACGAATTCGAGTATTGCACAATGTTCATCTTTTTCTTTGTCGACATTTCGAGTCTAGACCAAGACTCATCATCAGGACTAATTTAGTATTTCTCTTCTCTGTAAATTAGTTTTAATGATGAGTCTTGGTCTAGACTCGAAATGTCGACAAATAAAAAGATGAACACTGTGGAATATCCGAATTCAGGCTATATTTATGTTGTTTAGAAGAATGAGGAATGATCTCACCTATGATATCTAGTCCCCATTGTTTGAAATGTTTCTCGATGTTGATTGGATGCAGAGGCAAAGCTGGTTTCCATTATCTTCCAGAAGCGGTTTGGCATGTTTTTCATTTCCTTTTGTATGCGTGTGTATCTTTAAAGGGAGTGGGCTAGTAGTATCCAGCATGTAAGATTTTGTGTGCAGTAGTATCTCCTCCAAAGTGTCCACCTGTTGGTCCATTGTAAAGTTCCTACAAAATTGTTTGTGATTCAGACTTTTCAAGGCAGCTTAATAATATGGAATCATAGTTTCTCCTAAATAACACGTTATCAACAATCTCATAATGAATTTATTTTAATTGTAAATATCTTATTCTTTTATGATTGAGTTCAGGAGGAGCATATACATTTTTCAAATAAAAAATTAATTCAGCGTATTGGGACTCAACATCAATTACACTTACCTTAGAAATGTGTCCATTGTTAACTGTGTCCCCTTTGACTGGTATGTTGGATTCTCCTGTAAGCAGCTTGTAGAAACCTTGCCCTCTGACAATTTTGGCTGGTTTAATTTCAATATTGTACTCCTGCAGAGCTGTTACCCAATTTGTTCTCTTTTCTCCTAATTCTTTCTACATTAGTAATTTCCTCACTTCTAGGAATGAGACTATTACTTTCGTGTGTGTTTTTAAAAGAAAAGGTCTAAAATGCTTTACAGATTTATATACAACAAATGATTATTTTTCTACTTTTGAATAATTCAATTCAAAACCTTGAAAATTTGAACTGGAAAAAGAAGTGGGTGCTTCAATTTTATGATTATTAATTTGTGTCAAAACAATGACATAAGACATTGAAGAAGAAAATGTATATGAGATGAAATGATCAGAGAAATTCAGAGTATTTAAAGAAGAATTGATAATTGAATGTTTGATTAAATTGAATGCTTTCTTTTCATGATGACCCCATTTAAAAACTGCGTCTTTCTTAATCATTTGTGTAAATGACAAAATAATTTGTGAGGAATCAGGGACAAACCTTTTGAATAAATTGGTCTATCCAAAAAATGGTTGCATGCTTTTTTTGTTATATAGTGGAGAAATTTTTGAACTTTCTTTTATTCTATTAGGGTCAATGTAAATTCCATTTTTTGACACAATGAATCCTAAAAGTTTCCCTTCACTAAGAGAGAATTATTTATTTATTTATTTATTTTCGGATTTAATGAAATCCCGTATTTTCTGCAGCGTTAAAAAATTTGTCTTAAATCCTGCAAATGATTATTTATGTTCTTTGAATAAACAATAATGTCATCCAGATAAGCAACAACTATTTCTTTTAACAGACCTTTGAAAGCTATATCCATGGCTTGTTGGAAAGTGGCCCCTATGTTTATTAAACCAAATGGCATTTTTTGGTAGGCATAAGTTTCCTATTTAGTTCTGAAAGCAGTCTTTAGCCTATCATATTGGTGGACCATGATTTGATTATATCCTAGGAAAACATCAAGGAAAGCCATAAGTTTGGAACCAACAACTGATCGTAAAATCCGTTCCATATTGGGTAGTGGGAAATTATCCTTTTCAATGGCCTTATTGAGATTCCTAAAATCTATACAAATGCGGATATCACCATTTTTCTTCCCAACAGGTACCAAGTTCGAAACCCATCTTGAATGCCTAATAGGAAAAATGATTTTAGCCTTAAGGAGTTTATTCAATTCCATTTTTATTTGATTTTCTAAGTTCGGGTGAATTTTCTTTAATTTTTGTTGGACAGGTTGATGAGCCCCAAAAAGGGGTAACTTATTGGGCTCATTTTGCCTAATATTCTCGATTAATCCACCATTATTCATAGTTCTATGCATGCTTTTGAATATATTTATGTTAATTTAATGAATGAGAATAGTCACTTGCCCACAAAGTCTAATACGTGCTTATCTCAGATTTTTGGACATATTTTGGACCAAGGTCAAGCATTTATGAGCAAGTTGGCAGCCAAATACAAAGGAACAAGGTTGAGGATTCATAGGAAGTGTGTCTCTAGCACTAAATGACCCCTTCATCGAGTTCTCCACCGTCAGCTCGGAGTTCAACAGCCCACCAAAGATGATTTCAAGGGGCAGCCGAGCAGATTTTGTGAAGTCGCTGCTTAATTGCAGTTTTGAGTAGCCAAGCTCCTAAAGTTAAGGAGGGCTGTTGGGAGTCCTCGTAGTGCATAATTAGGAAGGCTTCAAGCCTTAGTAGTTTAGCCATTGAATAGTTGTTGCACTTTAGTGCAACTTTGCATTTCAGCTCATCTTCGAGCTTTTTGCTGTAAACAGTTTTGTGACATGATTATTTTTTGAGTAATGGAGATAAATTTCATTTTGTACCAGCTTTGATCTTTCTTAGGAGGCTGTAGCTCTTGGGGTTGGGCCCAACCCAAGTGATATTACCTCCTTTGTGTACTTTTATGTGTCTTTGCTACATTCTTAGAATAAATTCTGTTATTTAGGTTAAGATCTTGCTTTGCTGCTTAGGTTGTTTTTGATGATTAAAATAGCTTTTCATATTTCAGGTTGATTTGATAGTTTGGTAAAAGAAAATATCTACAAAAAAGCCATCAAGCAATCCTTGATCCCATCTCTCCCTCCTTGGGACCATGAGCTGAGACCAAGGCATGCTTGCTGCCACAAAAACACTGTTTTTGCCTTTCCATGCAATTGCTAGTGTTAGATTTTTAGTTGGAAAAGTTGATACCAGTTGTACTTGCATGTTTATGATCCATTCTTGCTTAGTTTCCATAGTTATCTTGCATGATTTCTTGTGTATAAACTTCTGTTCAACATGTTTCTAGTTTTTAGGTCAGATTAGGTCAAAATATCTAGATCTATGGTTTTCCTAGTCTTTGTTCAATCAATTTTGGAAAATAGTGTGCAAAACACCTATAATATCTCCCTACCTAGCCTTCCTCCATCATACAACTTGCTCCAATCCCTAATCCAAGATTCCTTCCCTTCATTTGCCACACTTTTCCAATTTTCCCTAATTTCTACATTAATGTGCAACGTTGCTCCCTCCATCCTTGAACAAATCCAACCACCTTCATCACTCCTTAGCCTCATTTACCAGGTCCTAGACCCCTTCACATCCTCATCCAACCTCCATTTCCACTTTCCCACCATTTTTTCCACCATCAATCCTCCAAAATCCTCTTTCGGCTCTTCTTGTAGAACCCCTGCAGACTTCCTATAGAAGTTCACGTGAGCAATTTTTTGAGATCTGATCACTATGAAACTCTCTGGAAGGGTGTTAGGGACCCCTTAGGCCCTCTTCTCACCTTCCCAACCTCCTGCAAGTGCCTACTCCATTTCCCTTCACCAATCAACCTCTCCACAATAAAAAATCGTTAAAACACATGCATAATAATTCTGCAAAATTACTCAAAATGCAAAAAGATTTTATTTTTTATTTTTTTTTATTTTTTTATTTTTATTTATTTTACATTTTATTTTTTTATTTTTTAATTTTTTTTTTTTAATTTTATTTTTTTATTTATTTTTTCAGATTTTAGTTCATAAGTAGCTTCGTCACATGCATTCTACCTTTCCAAGAGTCAATGGCATCCATTTCCACCGCTTTCATCTCTTTTCTTGCACTAGTAGGGTTAGTCGGTAAAACTAGGGTTTGCTAGGGTTTGCGTTTCTTTTCAGCTTTCAGCTTCTTTTTGCAAGTAGACTAGCCTCCTTTGAGTTAGCTTTCGTCCATCACAGTTAAAAGCTTCTTCTAAGAGCTCATAGAAGTTGGCTTAAGCTCTTAGCAGACTTGTGCCAGCTGATCAAGTGACATCCTACGGCAAGAGCTAGTTCTTGTACATATAGCACCGTCGCTTCCAAATTTGTTACCAACAAACGGGTTGATCAAAGTAAAGAAGGGAGTCCTAGGAGTTGCAACATCATTGCTGCAATATTGGAACCCACCATATTTTTGGCGCCGTTGCCAGGGAAGCATCAGAGTATTTGTGATTGCTGCTTTTCTTCTATTTTCTACTGCAACCTTTTGCTCAGTAGTTTATTTCAGCAAGAGTAGAGCAGTTGTTTCATTTCCATTCTGCAATTTCATTTCCACAAAAGTAGCTTAGACATTTCCTACTTTCATAGATTAGAATTTCAATTCTGCAAGCGTAGATTAGCATTTCAATTCCGCAAGTGTAGCTAAGCATTTCATTTCTGCAATTTCATTTTAGCAACATAGATTAGTCATTTGCTACTTCCATTTAAATTCTGCAATTTTCATTCCATCAAAGTTTACTTTAGTTAGTTTCAATTTGTTTTTCAACCAATTTCAGTTTTGCAGGTACAAGCAGAGAAAAGCACAAAAATCAACCAAAAATATTTCATTTCATGCCTCATAGGAACATAGACAATTCAGGAAAATTCTTACCCAACACCCCCACCACATCATTGAGTCATCCTTCTCTCTTCTTCGGTGGCAGTGAACCTCCAGAGATACACGAAGATCCTCTAATAGAAGAAGAGTAAGAAACCATTCCTCCTGAGACCATGGCCGAACACAGGAATGTCATAGGTGATGAGGAGAGAATAGAAGGTGCCTTTCCCATCCGAGAGACCAATGGGGACATAAAAATGAAAAACATAAGTCCCTTAGCCTTACCTCATTTCCATGGATTGACCAATGAAGACCTTGATACCTTCTTGTTTAAGTTTGTTGTCCTTTGTCGAACCTATGATTATGTAGAAGATGAGCAAAAGCTGAAACTCTTTACCTCTAGACTCAAGGATGCAGCATTGCGCTGGTTCATGGGGTTACCTGGAAACAATATCACAACTTGGGCTCAGATGCAGCTAGCCTTTAACAACAAATACCATGATTACTGTAGGTCAAAGGAAACGAAGCGAGGAATCTTTCGAATGACCATGGGAAGCGATGAATCTTTAGCAGATTACGAAGAAAGGTTCCAACTCAGTTATAAAAGGGCTAGGTGCACACTTGACCCCGAATCTCTGAAGCTAGTTCTGCTCTGAGGAATCCTTAGACCTTCTAGATACCCTCCTTTTGCTGGCTGGAGGAGACATCTACCAACTACCTTATGATGACATAAAGACTGTGTTTAGAAACCATTCTAGGGTAGCCCGGAAAAGAGGTAGGGGGAATCAACTTTCAGCTAGCGCCACCTTCTCCAAACATGAGTTTTCAAATCAGATGGAAGACCTTAAAAGTGAGATGAGACAAACCATTACCATGCAATTGGATACTTCTGAATCCAACAGAAGAAAGATGAAGCTGGGAGGGCTTTGGCCATCTTTTGTCCCAGATGTACAAGGAAACATCCTCGGAACGAGTGTCCATTGCACTCAGCAGAGATATGTTTCGTTTGTGAGGAAGACCACCCTACAAACCAGTGCCCAACCTTACCCAGACTTAAAGCTATGTACCAAGGGGCTGAAGGAGCCATTGAACCGCTTTACTTCCTAAACCAAAGGAGGCCACATGGATCCAGACCTTACTAGCAGGGGATGCAAGGGGCATCCCAGACTTATTACAACCCAACCAATCCACTCACATACCTTCTTGGGCCCCCCCTGCTCATCCTTCTTGTTTCGCACCCCCTCCTTGGTCATATCCATCTCAATCCATACTCAACCTGCTGCTCATTCATTTCATTCTCATGTTTAGTCCCAACCTCAGTGGAATGCACCTCAACGGGGGTGGAGGCCCCAATACAACTCTCCTCCCACCATTTTGCCTCCACCACTTGCTCAACCACAACCATTACCTCTTGCTCCTCCGAGACAACCCCAGATGCCTGCCCAACCTAACCTGAACCCTAATAACAGACAAGCCTGACAGGTATATACTGGAGATACAACATGCCCTACCTATGTTGTGGAGATTCAAGAAATCAACCTATGATCTGGGAAGGTCCTCCCAGATATCAAACCTCCTCCTAAGGAGGATGAGAAAGAGAAACATGAAAGTGAACCCAAATCCATTCCACCCTTTCCTAAGAGACTAATTGGAACCCACCAAAGGTTTATGATTAGATGTCATCGGAATTATGTGTTGAATGATGGAGGTGTCAAATGTTTTGAGATCTTCGTAACTCCAAGCAAATATATCCTTATATTTTTTTTAACAAATGGATGAAGGATAATCTTTCTTTAGACGAAAGACCATGTCCTAAATTGATGTTCTAAGGTTTAAGATTTGTCCCAAGGTTTATTAATTTAAATCTCAAAGTTGAACTCTGTAGTTTTGAATTTGTAACTCTTTTAAATCATAGAGATTCTCACGTTTTACTACAAATTTGGGTAAGGGATTATCATCAATTTTCTATTTTAATTTATCATTGTGTTCATCCTCATCAATTATTTGGTGATTGTATGATTGTTCAGAAGTTAAGAAGCTTAAAATGTCTTCATCATCATTAAATACCCTCTAATTGGTGATATTATCAGGAATGGATGGTCTAAAGATTAACTCTACACAAAATCTATCGGGAATGTAATCTTCGGATGGGATTAGTTTTTATGCAACATTACCAAAAAGGTCTGCGCTGGAATTTTGAAACTTAGGAATAACATAAATGTTAAATGCTAAACAATGTGAAGTGAGAGACTAAACCAAACACCGATAATGCTTCAAGTGTGTAGAGATACAATGCATCATGTTTCTTACTTGTTTAGCTCCAATTTCTGAATGTCCTAAAAGTTGAAGGTATTTAAGGTCAAAGCTAATTGCTTTGTATATACCTTGGACCAATGCCTCATATTCTACAATATTATTTTTGCATTCGAATTCCAATTTGCAAGTGAACATTATCTTCACACCTTAAGGATTAATCAATATGCAACCTGCTCTTGCACCATTATTTGATTTTGACCCATCAAAATACAATGTCTAGAATAAAGAATTAACTAATGGTTTTTAGCATATTTACACATTTGGAAAATTTTGTTTGTAAAAAATTGTCAATTTAAGAAGTTACAGAATTATTCAGAAATGGTGACGTTTGTGCTTTAAAATTTTCAAAAAATGATGTAGTAGAATAGTTTTAAAAAATGTTGTTATTAAATGCTACTTGCGCATTTTAACCTTCAAAATCTGTTACCAAATGTTTCATGTGTTTTTCTAAGTTGATTCTAATTGATTTTGATTTCCATTAAATGGTAGCCATAAGTGAGACCAATCAGTGGAAAAATAACCGTTTAGTTTTTTTGACTAATCTCTACTAAGAATTAAACCGTGGAAATCTGGGATATCAACTACTACTATATCAATTATTTGACAAAATTTAGGATTCGAAGATAATCTAATAAGAACTAAATTCATTTCTCCTATAACTTTGACTTTTTTTCCTATTGATTTGCACAATGTGAATTGTAGTTATTTGGGGTGATCTGTTTAATTTCAGACAAACTAAATACAACATGATATTTGAAGAAGCCCATGAATCTACCAAGCAATTATGTACATTTTATTAAATATTTCAAAAGTCAAAATAAAGGGAGAGGTATGTGAATTAGACTTGTCACCTATGAGAATAGCATAAGAGGAATTGAATAATGAATGAATAGGAGTTTTACCCATTTCATTAGAAGCTTTGGATACCATAGTAGTAGGAAGAGGAGAAGCAGGTATTGCGTTCAATTTTTTCAGTAAAATCTTCTGTTGTTTTTTGATTTTAGTGAGTTCATGAAGGGAAATGTTTTCTTTTATTTTCTTCATATCCCCAACTATATTGTACTCAAGAGTATCTGAAACTACTAAGGTTATGGGTGAATATGGAGAATTGGATGAAGACAAAATTACTTGGGGGAAAGTGGAAGTGGATGTTTTAACAACAGCTTTATCTTTAGCAGTGGAAGTTGAAGTTTTTAGTTTTTGAATTGGTTGTATAAAATCAACGGGACGTTTACTTCTTGTGCCAATAGGTAATGCTTCATATTCATTTTCACTATCATAAATATGAAGAATAAAATCCCACATTCCATTTAACTCATCTATTTGTTCATCTTGGGATTCTTCAGCAGAAAATGTTGCTTCCTCCTCATCTTCATCATCAGTTTCTGCATTAGAGATCATGTTTGGAGGTTTTGGATTAGGTGGTTGATTTCTTCTATATGTTCTATAAGGTTTTTTGGAAGAAGATTAAGCTACTTGTTTTTTGGTCTCTACCATCTCGTCAGACAAAGTTTTAAGGACTTGTTGCAAGCCTTCAATATCAAAGATATCTTTAAGTGCTTTCTTTTAAAGATTCATCCTTAAATGTAACTCTTTTTAATTTTTTGTCTGCTTGATCCTTTTTCTTTTCTATTACATTTATCCCCTTCTCTATAGACACAACTTCTTTCATGTTTTCTACCAAGGTATTTTTATTAGCCCTATCTACAAAAATTGCTATGTTAGAAGGAAAAGATGAAATATACCATTCAATTTATACATCGAAAACAGGTGTAGAAGTAGCTGCGATTTTATTTAACAATTTGTTAAATCTGGAATTGAAATATTTTATCTTTTCCCTCAAATTTTCTTTTAAATTGGAAATGTAATTGATAAGAGATGTGGTGGAGAGATAATCACCAAATTTAGTCAAAAAATGTTCAAAAATATCCCAACTAGTAATAGAATTGGCTAGTAATGAAAAAAGACCTTGTTGATCCTATAAGAGTGTACATGAATAATCTATCAGCAATGTCTTCTTCAAATAGCTCATTAGGATTGATGGGTAACATATAATTATGAAGGTGCTCTTCAACAGCGAACCCATTATTAGGATTGAATTAGGGAAGCCATCTTTTAGGATGTTTTGGTAGAGGATGAAGTGGTCTTGGAAGTTGAACAACTCCCAGATTGGACCACGATATAGCTTCCATTATAATTTGGGGAGGTGGTTGTGATGAAAGAAGAACTGGCAGTTGTGATAGTATTGCTTGAGGCAGCACTAGTTGTTTGTGTAGAGGAAATGGAAACAGATGAAGTGATTGGTAGAGAAAAAGGAAATGAAAAAGGAACAAATGGAGATGCTTGTGAATGAGAGAATGAGGTAATCTCATTAGTAGATGGTTGGGAATATGATGTAGCATTTTTCATTTAGTGATATTGAAGTGGAAATTCAAATGGCAAGATGCCAATTTTTTCACTTCATGACCGAGTCAAAACACTAATTTTGTGGAAAATAGAAGTTATACTTCCTTCAGAAACTTCGAATGATTCTGAAATGGAGATGTCTTCCAATTTCTTTATCAAAGCTGTAATTTATGGTGATTATGGAGTATAATCCATAGGGATTACCTCAGGAAGTATTCTAGGAGACTTGGGAGGTGATTGTACAACTCCTTATCTAAAATTAGGAGATCTTGGAGGGGATCTGAAAGCTGTAGGAGATTCGAAGGGGAAATGAATCTTGGAAAGGACTTTTGTCTTTGGATTGGACTTAATTACCATTCATAGTTTTTAGGTCCTCCTTCTAGCACAAAAAGTGTTGAGGCCTCGAAAATCCCTGCATCAACATGGCGGAAAACCACCGGTCTAGACCTTAAGACAACTCCTTTTCCGTTTAGGTAGTGGCTCCGACTGGATATATTGGAACCAGTTTCCCAGTGAAAGGTGATTGAATAAATGTGTAATGCTTATATTGGAGTGAAATAAATGGATTTTTAGCAATGAATCAAATGGAAAACATATGCATTAATCTACTCTATAACCCGAGATTGTTTAACATTTATCTAGATGCGATCTATATATTATTTTCCTTAGTAAATGACAATATAGATTGCTCAAACACCAATGGAAATGAAAATATTTCAAGATGATTATTTTGGTTAAATAGTAAATGAAAATAATGTGTATAAATCATATCACATTTAAAATATCAAATAAAATTGCTTAACATATATTTAGAAATATTAATGGCAACACGAATACATGTAACAATGTTCTTTAAATACCATGTAATAAGCAATTTGAAAAGATAAATTCACTATTTATTTATGAACAAAACAGATGTACAAAGATAGAAATACCAGATACACATTGGTCATCTCATAAAAGAAATAATAGAAGTTTAGTTCTTCTCACAAAGATGATTTCAGGAGTACACAAATACAACTTCTCAAAATTCTTTATGAAAATTCCTAAACCAATGTTCCAGACATTCTATTGAGAAAAGTTTGAAAGTACAATAGTGCGAGCTTTCGTAAGCCTTTATTCATAAAATTCAAGACCTTAATTTCATACAACAAGCAAGCTTAAATAGCATAAAAACAACTGAATATATTGTACAGAGTGTTGAGGGCATTTAAACAGATCACTTTAATAACACTTAAAGGAAAACAAATTTTGGTAGGAATTTATGGATGCGATTTGTTATCTTCAATGATTTTGTTTGTTCCATCAGATTATTTGGATGTTTGTCTGTCTGTTTGAATTGAACTTCCACTTATCAACACAACTGTCCTCTTTTTTCATGAACCAGAACATGGAAAACATGAATCAATAAGTAAAAATTAAATGAGACCGATAAGCGAGTTTCATTTGAAACAAATCACATTTTGCAGGAAATCAAATAAAAATGTAGAGCGTAATAAATCCAAAACACAACCATCATGGAGAGGAATGCGAAGTGAGGTCTATGATACGAGAGGTGGACTTTATGGTCTTATCGCAAATTGCAAAACATAGAGATATCATAATCGAAATACTCAGAAATATTGCAATCGCAGTTATGGAGTGGCATATTATAAGAAGTGGCTGAAAGACTTGCAATTTGCGATATGTGGGATGACGTGATAGTGACGTCAGTATGAAGTGGTAGATCCATGTGGCAAGATGACGTGGCAGATAACATGGAAGATGATATGGCAGTGGAAAGGGGCTTATCACAGATCGCAATCGCATTTGGCAAGAGTCTTTGGAACAGGCGACATGGCTAAAAGTACTGCAGTAGCTGCGGATGTGAGATTTTTTATGAATCACAGTTGATTTTCCTGTCGGGTCCAACTCTTAATGCAGATCGCAATCACAATTCAAATCACAATCGCAATTGGGCTAGTCTAATCGCAATCGCAAATCAGCGAAGGTAATGGAGCATGGACTTATATGATAGCGGATTATGCGATTGCAATGGACGCGGGGTCCTTTAGAAATGCAGTTAATAACTCATTCGAGCCTGATCTAATTGCAATTGGAATAGGAAGAAGGCAGGACTTAAGCCTTTGAAATTTGTATGATAGTCTGTGGATGCGGGGTTTTATGGATTGGCATGTATAATCTCGTCGGATCCATGCTTTATCAAATCACAATCGGTGTTAGCAGGGGAGTCTTCTCCTTTGGAAATTGTATTATGTCAATGCGCGATTCGAGGTATGGCAGAGTTATAAAGTTTTTAACCTTCGGGAATTTGAAAACTCTGGTTCATTTTGATTTTAATTAAATAACCCATATTGTTTAATACTTAAGGTTTTTACAGCTTAAGTATAGTTTTGGTCTCATTTAAAATTTGGTTTTTTGGATAATCATGGTTTAATACTTGGGTTTTAATTAAAAATCCTAAGTATTAAACTATGGTTATAGTTCTTTATTAACAATATTTATGTTGATTTTCTATTTTCTATTTTTTTTTGTTTTTTTAAAGAAATAAAAATGAAAGGCTTTTCTAAAATTAAAGGGTCCCTATTTTAATATAATAAATTTCATAGGAAATTTATAATATATTAAAACGGGGGTTGTTGAACACTACAACAATGTGATAATGTGGCCATGAATAACTAGTAAATTTAAAAATTTTCTTTTAACTTTTAATGGTGTCAAAATAAGTTGCAACAATGTCCAGGAATGCCAATAATATGTCACTTTTGTCTCATAGGAAGTTGGTCAACCCTAGTCTCAGCTATGTCATTGGTCAACCCCTCCATGTGACGCTCAACCTCTGCAGGGGCCTCGGCTACATCGAGATCATGTAGTACCTCTCGTCCTACTACATCAACCTGTACTGTAGATGGTGCCTGTTGTGTGTCTCCTGCATGTTAAAGATAAGAAAAACCACATGTCGAACAGGTCCAATATCTGCATGCATAAATCAATATTTTTGTCTCGGATACATTAAAATCACAAAAAGATTGTAAAACTTAAAATCCAAAAATGATCAAAATGTTATTTTACCTATGTCACCCCATCGATCACCATCAATAAGCATAAGCTCTGGGCCTCCATGGAAATCAATCCCTAGATATGGATAGTCCTCTATCATAATGCACGGCATGCTCAACCATCTGGATAAGATTGGCGTTAAACTCATCGATGGCGGGCCTACATTTCTGGACATGATATCCACCCACCTCCTCATTCATGGGACTCTGAGATCTGCAGGCTCTATTCAAATATGTTGTGGCTTGAGCAATGGACTTTGATCTAAGCAAAATAAAAACAAGATTAAACCATAGCCAAATTTCTTCAATCATCCATTCTTTGCCTTGGTCAACTGCTCCTTCATGTTTGTCAATACTCCTTCACTCAAGTGGAATATTGTCGGCTCCATTCACTCTAGAGAGTACTACATATGAGACCTATTGGCCAAATGTAGAGTAGCACTATCAGAAAATCTAGAAATCATAAACATGGTCATCCTTAGAGGTAATCAGACCACATCCTTGATCTCAATCTTTACATCCTTGTTTGGTTGGGATCTCGGTCTACAATATGCATTGATGTAATCCTTGACTGTCTCTCCACCCCTCCTCGAACCAAATAAAGGGATGGGGGCACCTTGCCTTGATAGGCCTATCAAGAATTATATATCTATCACATGTATATCAAGCATATGTGCTCCAAATCTGAATGCATGTGCCTGAACATTCCATGCTCGCACAAGATACTATAACAACTCCATCTCTTGCCTCATACTAGGAAGCCATAAGAGTTTCAGTAGCCCACAATTCCATAATTCCTAGATAGTGGTTGGATCATTTGTTGCATTCATATCTTTTTTCTCGTGTTCTCTTTCTTTCCATATTAAAGATATTTTGTTCCGGTAGAAACTTGAAACATCACAAGAAGGATCATTAAGACAAACCTCATGCTAAAAACTAGAGAAATATTGAGAGAAACAAGAAAAATAATTTGGTAATTGCACACATTGCACCCCTCCAAGGGGATATAGTAAAGCTGCAATGTCCTCCTCAGGGCATTTATTTCCTGTTTAGTGCTCCTTTCGACTTGTTAGGGGTGCATTGAACTTAGGGCGAGAAATTAGAGACTTAGGGCCCTCCAAAACTAAAAAAAACTTGCTAGAAATAACAAAATGGAATAATGAAAAGAAAGAGGAAGGTTATAGATCCTACCTGGAAGTTTCAATGCTCGAAATAGTCCACTGGATTTCTCTTAATCAACTGTAGAATATCATAGGAAAAATCACTCAAAAATCACTCACCGATAGATAAAATGTTAAATGATAAAAATGAATTACTTTTTTTATTATTCATGGCCATTTTTATAATTATGTTGTTAATATTTTAATATTTTGACCTAAATGTGACTCAATTTTATCATGCATAAGATATTTTAAATCCTTTGGTGGTGTTTTGAGTAGGTTGATAGTTGTTTAATGGATTTGATGATGTCTGAATTGAAACAAATCATTCTAACCAAAGTGTATACTTTTAGCACTTTTTCGAGCTCTGTAAACTTACGAAAAAGGAACCCATTGGAGTCTTGCTCCATCTCTTTTCAGACTCTCAAAACATGAAAGTACCATCGAGCACTTTTCTTTTCAAACTCGTTAAAGTAAATGAAAATATGTCTTCTCAGTATTTGTTTAACCCTTTTCCGGACTGATATAGACTAGTTTCAAAGAAGGAATACATTAGTCGAACATGACTAAGAGGTTCTCCTAAGTATTGATTTCTACCTTTCAGACTCAAGAGACTATTTATGAAATGGACATTCAGATTTTATTTTTTTGCCTCTTTTTCAGACTCTCTAAACATGAAAAAGAAGTCAAGTTATACTTTCATTAGACTCGTAAAAACATAAAAAAATGATGGACTCGTCGAACATGATGGGACCAAAACACTTCTTCTCAGGGTAATTTAAATATACTCAGATGGATTCACCCAAATGATGAACATACAGATCAAGCATATTTTATCCTCCTCAAGATTCTTAAAAATTAAAGAGGTACTAACCAGAAATGGTTAGGGAAATTGGGAAACAAGTTACCACACCTATTAATGGTGGCGAGTCACTCTTGAACAAAAAATTATTCCACTTCATCTCTGTGGTTGTTGGGTTGGGAAATTTTCTTTTCTTTTGGCTCATCATACCATATCAAAGCCTCTGTTTTTTGTTTTGGGTCAATGCTACCAACTCCATTCAGTGTCGTCGATATGTTCAAGAGAAGTCATTCATTTGATATCTGCTACGATACTCTTAAGCCTTCATTCCATGTCTATCATTCATGAACCAGTTCCACATCAACATCATTCTATCTCAAATCATGATACCCATTTTTTGTCATTGATAGCGAATATATTGTTGGGAAATGGCAACAAGAAATTCTAGTTTAATTTGTCCTTGAATTAAAATCGAATGCTATTCTCATAGCAACTTGTAAATAGTTAATTAAGTTTAATTAACTTAATTATCTAAGATATTTCAAGTTCGAAGTCTTTTTGTAGTCATGTATATGTTCTCCCTAAATTTTAGGGGTCCAAGATGAGTTTATTTGAGTTGTAATTAGCTTAACTTAGTTTATTGAGTTATGTTCAGCTAAATTAGTTCTAACTATTTATGGAACTAATAGAAGGCTAACGGTTAGTTGGTGCACTAGTGCGTGCATCCACAATTGTTACTCCAGTTAACTGAAGATTCCCTCATGAGAAACTCATGCATGTTAGTTCAGAGAAAGATCGAGTTGAGACTAGAGTGCAGGGATAGTGTACTATCAGTTGTATGATTTACTTAGTTGTAAATATCATGCATGAAATCAGAGAAGGGCCTATGTTTGGATTGCACAAGTTTGGGAGCATGAATTCCCTTTAAATATAGGCTATTCATCGTAGGAATTAAAAAATGAAATGGGGGCTTGGCAGGCAATGGAAATTGGCTAAGTGTTGGCTAATAACAGGATTGTGAGGCAGAGAGTTGAGCATACTTGTGCGGAATTTTTCTAGGGAGAACAAGCTTTGTATCTTCACTCATATTTCTAATTTAATACAATACAGATAGGTGGGGTTTTGAGAAATGGCTTTCCCCAGGAAAACTTATTTTTTTCATTGATCTATTGGCTCGTATCGATTGATAGTGGAAGTAGATTCTTGTCATGTGCTTTAGTAAATTGCATGAGCTTGTGAATATATAAGAAATTCTACACACATCAAGGCCCTCTTGCGGCAGTTCGCTTCCTGTCCACATCAGCTTATTATCCAGGAAATTGAATTAGAAACTCTTCTTTTATTACCTTGGGACTTGTATACATCAATGATAAGTTTCCTCGCTCTCGGCGACGACACGTTTTCATCATCGGCCTCCGACCAAAATATTTTGTGTGGTGTTTGACTTCAATTCATTCATTCACACCATATAGATTGTACTTTTGTACCTTGAGAGCCATTAATATCATTGGTGGTTTCTCTTGCATTTGTTAACGACTTATATCATTGGCTGATAATCATATGGTGTCTTCCATGTTCGACTCCATATCCTTTGTTCACCTGGTTAGACTTGTACATTGGATGATCGAGTGAACAAGATGGAAGACCTCAGATATATTTTCAATCATTCGAGTTGCAATTTCTGGATTAATACAAGATTACAAAGTATGGTGATTATGATCATACATTCAGTAATCCATTAGTGGAAACAACTTATTGATCATTGTACATGTAATGTTAGCTTATGCACTGAGCATGGGTATGCCTCCCTCAGAAAAGATATCATGATGTGAATGTACTGTAATAGATGATGATCTCGATTAGTTGTTCTTGATCCAAACTTGTCACAAGGTAAATCACTTCAGTCATCAACTATTGTTTCTGACTTTGTGATTTAGTGGGAAATATTCTATAGGCCATTTTTTCGTATCTGGTCAATAGGCCTACAAACTGAATAAATCACCATCCATGAACATGTTTTCATTATCCCTACACAAAGCCCTAAGCATGACCTTTCAAAATCCCTGATTTTTGGGTCTGATTGCTTGAAATCAGTGCTTTTAAGGCCCAACACACGCTGCCCCTTTACAGACCTGCGTTTATCAACAAGTTGCTCCATTCTATACCAATGTTGATCAATAGTAGCTTCTCCCTTGGTGGGAGTGCACTCATTCTAGAAATTCAAGATAATTAAAAAGGATCCCGAATCTTCCTCTTCCAGAAGCTTCCAAAGGTTATTTTAACCATATACTTTGGATAAGAAGTTTGAATCCTATCTGATCCTACCTTGGAGATTTCACCTCTTATCCCTTGAGCTCATCCTCCCATGTTAGGTGCATCTCAAGCCTAGATTAGTAAATGGATAAGTGATCTAGGAGGATCTCAAAGTACAAGTGGCCTTGAAAATAGATAAAAAATCAAAGTCATAGATGATAGAAAAACCAAAACCATATCGAAGTGCTCATCATCCTGATTCTAATGGCATGAATGACACTTAAATATGAGTTCGTATGGATGAAATAGGGCTAGCCAAAGTTTTTGTCAAAGTGGACAAGTCGCAGGCTTAAGGAGACCACAATTTGATCGGGACCAGTGCATAGAATTCGGCTCCCAAGGACGGAAAAATTGCAGGATAGTTAATTTGTCCTATATCCCTTATTTTCCGATGGGTAAATTTTATATAATATTTAATATATATAAAGTTTGGTGGGGGGGGGGGGGGTGGGGGGGCGAGTTGTTATACCCGTAACGCCTACTCTATTTTGTTATAACATATATTACAATGGGATTGGGTTGGGGCCACATGGTGCAGACCCCACCCACCATATGAGCACTCAAAAAGAACCAAGGGTCGGGACCGGTGAGGCTCAAACCCACCCAACCAAATTTAATACATATCAAAACTGTATTCCATATCAAGTGAAATTTTATTAGTTGGTCATGCTGACGAAATTCCTATTTGAGTGAGAGTTCCTATAGGATGTCTCATGGAGAGACATGCCACTCTTTTTGAGGGAATTTTCCATGCGAGTGAGAGTTCTTGAGATTGGCTCCTGGTGTTGGCCAGATAAATTGATCTTGTGGACAAGACCGATCTCCCTAGTATCAGAAGATAGTTTAGCAACAAACAGACAAATAAATCTATCTTTCTCTAGAAATATACGATTTATAAATAAATACTATAAAGGTGTTAAGACCCTACCTTAGATCCAATGCTTGTTCGTAGTAGCCATCCTTCAATCATTTGAAAAAGTCATCTTTGAGGACCTGCAATCACAAAAAAGCAAACATTAAATAGCACCTGCATAGCAAATATCATAAATCATGTCTATTATGGTGATCAAGGAATCCATAAAATAAACCATGAACCAACAACTTATTGAGAAAAACAAACTTATTTGTATTAACTTTGAAGTAGAAGAACCTTACAACCTTTTCAACCTTGATGTTGAACAAGCTCTTCTTGGGGTCTGAAACAGGAATTTCCTTTACTTTGACAAGCCTTGCACTCTTCCAAATGAGATCATAGAGGTATGTTATCTCTCCTCATAAAAACTCAACTAAGAAGACTAAGTTCCAACAACATTTCACCTCAAAAATATTCAGCTTCTAACCTCCCAAGTAATCAACCCAATGCTTCATTTTATAGAGCAGGGGAGGAGGTTACAGGTCCATCTATGAAGGGATAGAATCCTCCTTCAAAGGGATAAGCTCCTCACATCAAGGGGTTAGCTCCTTAAGGTATGGGATGCATGAACCTTAAGAGATTGAACTTGCCACCTCAATATTCCTTCTAGAAGCTTCTAGAAATGAGTGAAAGTGATTTTTTAGAATGTACTCACGCCTTTTTAACTTTTACAGGGGTTTGCACCCATAACACAGAGACGGAGCGGTCAGGTGCACAGGATACATGACCATTAGGTGCGGGACTGTAGGTAATGCAAAGAGAAAGTGCGGAACTAGATTTTTAGAGACTTTTGAGGGCTTTCTCTTATTTTCAAGGCTTGATATGAGGAATTGAGGCTCAATACTTGTAAAGGAGGAAAGTATGAGTGGTAATGGACTCACAAAGATTGCAGAATGTCAAGGTGACAATTTCTAGTGCAACAGATTGCCCCCTAAAGTGCGAAGTTGTAATAGATTTAGACAGAGTCTGTCATTTATGAAGAGTGAAGTACTTTATCACTTCAAGGATCATCCTTTGGACACCCCAGCCAGAACCTGTAAAAACATTCAATGCAAAATATATATATGTAGACATATCATCACTAAGGTAGGCATTCCATACTCAGATCAAAACTGACTAAACTGTTCTGATATAGGAATGATTTTGTAATACATCAAGAGTATAGACATGTGTAGACACAGTATGGGCATAGCCATCTGTTTATGAATAGTCCACTGTATAATGAATAACAAAATTCCTTGCAGCCTAGATGGTAGAAACTAGATCCAAGGTCTTGATTTCTGCTTCCCGAACTAGTACGATTCTATCCATGTGAATGAATGTGTCAAAGTCAAACATGGTAGAAACCACTTGATTACCAGTCAATGATGTGAACTGTTAACAAGTGTAAGATAAACCACTAGTAATTCCAATGGCTCTCAAAGTACTTAGTACAATCCATGAAATGTGAATAAATGAGTCAAAGCTGAACATGTCATAGAATCCTTTGATCGAAGGTCAATGATGCAACCTATCGTCGAAAGCGAGAAATTTGCCATTAGGGCATGAAGATTTCAAGGTACTGATGATTTCTAGATCAACTTCCTAGATAATGAGTTGATGTTGATAGAAAGCGATCTGTCGTAGGCAAGCCCACAACACGAAATCATAGATCAAGTTTTGAAGAAATATATTGGCAAGGATTGACTCAGGGATGGTAAAAATGGATGACAGATATTTTGTAGATGAATGGTTTGTTTGAACTGATCTCTTGAACACATAACGACACTACAAATGGTTTGGTGACAGTTGACCCAAAGCTAATACCTAGAAACCGGCTGAAGACTTTCAATGTGGTTTGATTAATTGTTAGGCAAAGGATTTCCCAACCCAGGTGAATGAAAAGTGTCGTGTTCAAGTGTGGTTAATGAATTTTCTAAAAACAAAGTGTAACAAACTGTTAGGCCCCTATACTACTAGTGTAACCCCTTATTGTTATTAGTACAACCCACTTATTATATTGATGTACCCATGTAGTGCCCATATTGTTACTATTTTGCCCCATAGAAGCCCACTATTGTTATTATTGTGCCCTTACATTATTATTGTTATGTCGGCTCTGATTATGTTATGACCCCTTAGACTCCTATATATAGAAAGGAGGTCTTTTCATTTGTATCATCCAAGAATTGTTCATTTATGTAATGTAAAGGAGGTTGCCCCCTCGAAGAGGTTGAATTATAAGGTGTTGATCTATCTTTTCTATCTTTTTCTTGAGCTGGTTCCATAACATTTGGTATCAGAGCTTTGGATTCTAGTGTTTCACTGCTCCAAAGAGGTCATCGTGGCATTTTCGCTATACCGTTTTTTCGGCGACGTTTAAGAAGTTGAAAAAAAATCCCATTTGAGAAGACATTGCGCTAAATCTCGGGTCCAAATTTCAGAGCTTTTTACACTATATTTGCGGAGATATGATCTGAGGAAGTTGGTCCTTTTGCAGACTCCTGAATTACATTCCAAATAGGTGACCTGGGGAAAATCGTCATAACTTTTTCTCTGAGCATTGGATTGAAACTTCGTAAGAAGGTGTAGAAATAGGACGGACTTTAGTTTCTTGTATATATTTTTCAATGCCAAAGGTTGCAACAGTGACACATGGCACTTCATACAAGTTCGCTCTTCTAGAAAGGTCTATAATTAGGTCATCTTGGGAGATTGTGCATAACGCTTTCTTGGAGAATCCAATTTGGATAAAACTAGTGGCATTGGAAAGAGGACGCAGAGGGCTACTATAGGTCGCAATTTCAAAACTTAAATATCTGAAGATATAGAGTTACTGTCGTTTCAAGATCAAGCTCATAAAATCAAGAAAAAGCAAGATGACGAAGTTTGATGGCAAGGATCCGGTAAATTGGATACTTCAGATGGAGCAATATTTTGATCTATATGGCGTACCACTGTTACAAAAGGTATGTATTGCATCTTCATATTTAGAACCGGATCAATTTTTATGGTATGAAGGGCTTTGTTCTCATAAACAACTTGTTACGTGGTCAATTTTCACGGAGGAAATGATAGCACATTATGAGGGTACAAAGAGCAACACCTTCTTTGGAGCAACACCACAACAATTGGAAAGAGTAAAAGGGCTTTGTGACATAGTGGAAAGCAAAATTATGGAAACCAGGAAGCATAACCCTCACAACTATAAAGATGGAAGTGTTGTTTCTCCTAGCCTTCCACAACCTACAAGGGTTACACCACAACAATTGGAAGAAAAAAGGGAA